>ONZH01024635.1:0-26892 GCA_900303285.1 Rhinella marina
ACTGTGCGTTCTCTTGCTAAATTATTTCACATACCTGGTGGTAAATAACCCACCGTCTGTACAGTTAGTACACAGCGGACTGTGTACTTGAAATATACAATATCTAGGCCTTTTAATTGGCCACTGTACTGTGCGTTCTCTTGCTAAATTATTTTCACATACCTGGTGTAAATACCCACCGTCTGATACAGTTAGTACACGGCTGTGTACCTTGAAATATACAATATCTAGGCCTTTTAATTGGCCACTGTACTGTGCGTTCTCTTGCTAAATTATTTCACATACCTGGTGTAAATACCCACCGTCTGTAACAGTTAGTACACGGCGTGTACTTGAAATATACAATATCTAGGCCTTTTAATTGGCCACTGTACTGTGCGTTCTCTTGCTAAATTATTTCACATACCTGGTGTAAATACCCACCGTCTGTACAGTTAGTACACGGCTGTGTACCTTGAAATATACAATATCTAGGCCCTTTTAAATTGGCCACTGTACTGTGTGTTCTCTTGCTAAATTAGTTCACATACCTGGTGTAAATACCCACCGTCTGAACAGTTAGTACACGGCTGTGTACCTTGAAATATACAATATCAGGCCTTTTAATTGGCCACTGTACAGTGCGTTCTCTTGCTAAATAATAATAGTATATACGTAGTGTTCATACACACCGTCTGAACTGTTAGTACACGGCTGTGAAGGCAAAATATTGTATTTTGCAACCAAAAAAAATAAAATGCGGAAGGGGGGCTAGCGGAATCGGACGTGGACGAGACGGGGGCGCGGAAATGCTGTTGGTGGCCTTGTTGAAGCCAGTGGGGATACAATGCGTGCTGGTGAGGGTCAGCCAGGATCCCACTCATCCAGAATCCCTGCCTTTATGGGACAGTTAAGCAGGGGGCGAGTTACACCGCTGTTGAGGCCTGAGCAGGTTGAACAGGTGTGCAATGGATAGCCGATAGCGCTTCCACACAGTTGTCCACCAGCCAGTCATCCACACAGTCTCACTCTGACCCTCCTTCCTCCACACCTGGCCAACAGAGTCATCCCACCCTTGACCCTCCCAGGAGCTCTTTTCGGGTCCTCTTTCAGATGTGCCGGAAGAATCCCAGGAGCTAGCAGAGGAATTTGTTTGTAGTGATGCCCAAACACTTGCGTTTTCGCCATCTCCTGCTGATGTGGACCCTGAACCAGCATCTGTTATCATGAGCGATGATGATGATGAGACGCAGTTGCCATCAAGGGAGGCTGTTGGAATGTCCAGTGGGCAGGAGGAGGAGCAGAGTGAGGAAGAGGAGGTGGTGGATGACGAAATGACCGACCCCACTTGGCCAGGGGTGATGTCCAGCGGGGAAAGCAGTGGAGAGGTGGTGGTCTGCGCAGCACCGAAAAAGGCAGCAAGAGGCAGAGGGATGTCCACAGGCAGAGGGATGTCCAGAGGCAGAGGGATGTCCAGAGGCAGAGGGATGTCCACAGGCAGAGGGATGTCCACAGGCAGAGGGATGTCCAGAGGCAGAGGACAGTCCAGACAGAGTAGTGAGGCCACAGCCAGCACGGCCGAAACTGTTCCCGGCAGCGGGCAGTCGCGCGAAGCTCCCCCATCGAGGCCTCGTACTTCTGTGGTGTGGAGATTTTTTAATGTTTGTGCGGATGACAAACTGAGCGCGGTTTGCACACTCTGCCACTCAAAACTGAGTAGGGGCTCTGAGAAGAGCAATCTGACCACCTCAGGCATGCGGCGTCACTTGGAAGTCAAGCACTGGGCTGAGTGGGAGAGAGCAAACGCAATACAACCTGCGCCAGGTCTTCCTGGCACTGCCTCTTCCCCTTTGTTGTGTGCTGCCACTGCGGTCCAGACCTCCAGCCAGGACACCTCCACATCTGCCTCTGCCTCGGCTACTTTGGGGCCTTCTCCTTCAGCCTCCCCTTCCCCCGCCTCTTCGCCTGCACCTTCACACTCCTCGTCCCATCAACTGTCCATCTCGCAGGCGTTCGACCGCAGGCGGAAGTACGCCTCGAGTCACCCCCAAGCCCAAGCCTTAAACTGCCACATCTCCAAACTGCTGGCCCTGGAGATATTGCCGTTTAGGCTTGTGGAGACGCAGGCCTTCTGCGACCTGATGGCGGCTGCCGCACCTCGCTATTCCGTCCCCAGCCGCCACTACTTTTCCCGGAGTGCCGTCCCCGCCCTGCACCAGCACGTGTCGCGTAACATCAGGCGGGCCCTGAGGTACGCAGTCAGCGCAAAGGTCCACTTGACCACCGACTCGTGGACAAGCGCTTGCGGCCAGGGACGCTACATCTCTTTGACGGCACACTGGGTGAATGTAGTGGAAGCGGGGACGGGGTCGCAAACAGAGACGGCCTACCTACCACCCCGCCCAAGATTGCCAGCATGGGTTCTGATAAACCCTCCTCCTCCTCCTCCTCCTCCTCCTCCTCCTGCTGCCTTAACATCGCCCTCAGCCGCTAGCTGGAAGCGTTGCAGCACTGGCGCGGGGAGACGTCAGCAGGCGGTGCTAAAAGCTCATCAGCTTGGGCGACAGGAAGCACAGCGCCCCAGAGGTGAGGGACGCCATATTGCAGCAGACGGAGATGTGGCTGTCGCCGCTGCAGCTAGGACCAGGCATGGTCGTGTGCGATAACGGCCGTAACCTGGTGGCGGCTCTGGAGCTTGCCGAACTCAATCACGTACCATGCCTGGCCCACGTTTTAATCTGGTAGTCCAAAAATTTCTAAAGACTTACCCCAACCTGGCAGAGCTACTGGTGAAAGTGCGGCACTTGTGCGCTCACTTTCGGAAGTCAACTGTAGCTGCTGCTAGCTTAAAAAAACTCCAGCAACGCCTCCATTTGCCTGAACATCGGCTGTTGTGCGACCTGCCGACTCGCTGGAATTCCACCTATTCCATGTTGGCCAGGGTGTGTGAGCAGCAGAGAGCATTGATGGAGTACCAGATTATGAATCCACGCGTGCCTCCAACTCAGCTCCCTCAGTTTGCCAACCACGAGTGGCCATGGATGGCAGACATATGCGATGTACTGCGTATCTTTGAGGAGTCCACCAAGAAGGTCAGCAGCGAGGACGCTATAGTGAGCGTAACCATCCCGCTCCTATGCGTCCTTAAAGAATCGCTCATCGCAATAAGGGAGAACGCATTGCACGCAGAGGAGACGGGGGTAGGAGGAGACGCAACGGAGCTACACAGTCAGACCACACTTTTGTCTGCTTCACGGTGGCAGTTGCAGGAGGAGGAGGATGAGGAGGAGGACGACGTGGAGGTGGCTGTGGAAGAGGAGGAGGATGCTGGCGGCGAGGGTAGCAGTCAGGCTGTGTGCATCCCATTGGTTCAGCGCGGATGGGGTGGAGAGGAGGCGGAAGAGGAAGAGGAGGAAATGGCAAGTGATCCTTCTGGTGGGGGCAGTGAGGTCATGCCTATTCAGAGTCTGGCACACATGGCTGACTTCATGCTGGGCTGCTTTTCCCGGGACACACGTGTTGTCCGGATAGTGGAGAACAAACTGTACTGGGTCTTCGCACTCCTGGACCCCCGGTATAAAGATAACGTCTCCTCTTTTATTCCGGTAGAGGAGAGGACGAATCGATTGCTGGAATACCAGAGGGAACTCGTGCAGAACATGATGAAGATTTTCCCACCCACCATCGCTGGCGGCAGAGAGGAGAGGGTCTCCCAGAGTCCCACAACATCAATCAGTCCCACAGCCACCAGGGGAACACTCTCCAAGGTGTGGGACACATTCATGGCACCCCCTCGTGCAACTTCCATCACTGCGGGGCCCGCTATCAGCAGGAGGGACAAGTATCGGCGGATGTTGCGGGAGTACCTGGCAGACCGTAACCCTGTCCTCCCCGATCCCTCGGCGTCCTACACTTACTGGGTCTCCAAGTTGGACACGTGGCTGGAACTGTCCCTGTACGCCTTGGAGGTGCTTGCCTGCCCTGCCGCCAGCGTGCTATCAGAAAGGGTGTTCAGCGCAGCCGGGGGCATTATAACCGATAAGCGCAGCCGCCTGTCAACCGACAGTGCCGACAGGCTGACGCTAATCAAAATGAACAGCAAGTGGATTGACCCGGACTTTGCTTCTCCAACCGTGGAAAGCAGCCAAAAGTGAAGTGCCATCTGTATGAAGTGCCATTTCCTCCTCCACCTCCTCCTCCTCCTCCTTAACCGCCGTAGAATTGCTCCGTAAATAAGAAAAATTTATATATTTATGGCTCACCTGTTGGGCCTCCACAAAATGTTTAAGAGGTCTCACCTCTTGGGCCTCCACATAATTTAAACAGGTCTCACCTCTTGGGCCTGCACAAAATGTTTAAGAGGTCTCACCTCTTGTGCCTCCACATAATTTTTAACAGGTCTCACCTCTTGGGCCTGCACAAAATGTTTAAGAGGTCTCACCTCTTGGGCCTCCACATAATTTTTAAGAGGTGTCACCTCTTCGGCCTCCACAAAATCTTTAAGAGGTCTCACCTCTTGGTCCTCCACATAATTTTTAACAGGTCTCACCTCTTGGGCCTCCACATAATTTTTAACAGGTCTCACCTCTTGGGCCTCCACAAAATCTTTAAGAGGTCTCACCTCTTGGGCCTCCACATAATTTTTAAGAGGTGTCAACTCTTGGGCCTCCACAAAATCTTTACGAGGTCTCACCTCTTGGGCCTCCACATAATTTTTAAGAGGTCTCACCTCTTGGGCCTCCACAAAATCTTTAAGAGGTCTCACCTCTTGGGCCTCCACATAATTTTTAAGAGGTCTCACCTCTTGGGCCTCCACAAAATTTTTAAGAGGTGTCACCTCTTGGGCCTCCACATAATCTTTTAACAGGTCTCACCTCTTGGGCCTGCACAAAATGTTTAAGAGGTCTCACCTCTTGGGCCTCCACATAATTCTTAAGAGGTCTCACCTCTTGGGCCTCCACAAAATCTTTAAGAGGTCTCACCTCTTGGGCCTCCACATAATTTTTAAGAGGTCTTACCTCTTGGGGCTCCACAAAATGTTTAAGAGGTCTCACCTCTTTAGCCTTCACACAATTTTTAAGACGTCTCACCTCTTGGGCCTCCACAAAATTTTCCATGAGCCTCTGGCCAGCCCACGGCCTCTTCCTGCCTTTTGCGGTCCTACGCATCCCTCTACATCCCCACTGCTTTACCTGCTAGACATGACACTGGGCCAGGTCGGGTCACTGACATCTCAAGCGCCAACAATTTGGGCATTTTAAGGCTTCTGCATGTGTTTGAGTTGTTTTTACATTTTAAAGAAGACATGTCTGACCACATCTCACACACACACACAATGACAATTAGGGGTGGGGTCTATTTGCTTTCCCCCTTGCCTATGCCATCTGTGGTTGTGATAGGCAACGTGATTTTAAGGGGTGCAGAATTTTATCTTCTTTTTTGTCTAGTTTGGCTTGGGGTCCATGGCAATGTAGAGGAAAGAAGGTTTCCTTGTATGGTCTCACTTTACAGAGAGGTTATATTGTGTTTGGAGTGTATTGTTGAGAGGCTGTGATAGTGGCGTAATAGTGCGACTTGGGCGCGTTATATGCACCCAGACATGCTTCCCCTGCTGTCCCAGTTGCATTCCAGCAGTGTTGGCATCCTTTTCTGAGGTTTCAGGGTGGACTTGGTGACCTCCAAGTGGTCGAATTGAGATTTCCAAGTGGCGAGCATTTTTTTCCCATAGACTTTAATGGGATTCGATATTCGGTCGAATAGTCGAATTTCGCGGTCTATTCGAATCGAATTTCGAACTTTCGAATATTTCACTACTCGCTCATCTCTAGTTATAACGGAAAATAACGTAATCCCTAAGACGGAAATCAAAACGGACACCTTTAAGAGGCATTCTGTTTTGATCCGTCATAATAGAAGCCTATGGGAAAGCATTATGGATCCGTCTGGTTGCCGTTATGCTGGACGGAAAACAAAGTCCTGTCGAATCGCAGTTTTGGGAGGGATGGGAGCATGTCAATGGAGGAGATGTTGGAGGAGGCGGATAAGTGCCTGGTGTGGGAGCATGCCCGATGCAATCGGGGGGGGGGGGAGTCAAAAGGATCTGGCAATGTTTCTGGGGTGCTGCCTCGCTTCTACCACAAAAAACATTGGATCGGTGGGCTATGAAGGAGATATACTGTCCTTGACTGCAGCAGCTGCTCTGGGTGTCCACTGTCCACCATGCCATGCAACTTGCCTCACAGTGAGAATCGCAAGGAACAGCCTGTCATCTCCATTACGTGAGAGTATAAGGCAATATTAACTGGTACGGCAGCACCTGCACCACCTGCAACTTGGCCAGGTGGGGGTTCAGCTTGTGGACAAGCTAATTGTTGGTTTAGAAAAAAAATTTCATGGCCATACCTTCCGTTACAGATCTCTCTTGATGGAGCGGAGGTCAAGGAGGAGAACAGCCTGTGATCTCCGTTACGTGAGAGTATAAGGCAATATTAACTGGTACGGCAGCACCTGCATCACCTGCAACTTGGCCAGGTGGGGGTTCAGCTTGTGGACAAGCTAATTGTTGGTTCAGAAAAATGTTTTCATGGCCACACCTTCTGTTACGGATCTCTCTCGATGGAGCGGAGGTCAAGGAGGAGAATTTTCATCAGGAGAAGAAGCTGATGATGATGATGACAAGCACACTGTATTGCTTGGAGATGCAAGTTGGCTGCCACATACCCCCAGCATGTTTTAATCCTGCAGATCTTGCATACGGCTATTGCTTTGTGTGCCGACCTTGTTGGGAAAAAAAACACCATACAAGAGATATTTCTGCAGAGCTTCAGGCAGCTGAGCTTGGCTTAGTTCTGGTACATTATTTGCCTACTGCACCCACAATGTCAGTGGGATCGCCAAATCCCATAGCAAACATGGCCCTGACTATTCTTTGGGAGATACGTCTACTCTGCTCTTTATAATTCTCGCTGCCACCACCCTCCTACTCTGTTGTTGCCTTTTCCTCAGCTCTCCGATCCAGCTCCCAGGTCTCGTGCAACACACAATGGTCATCGGAGTCCTCACCCTCCCTGCCACTTTTATAAGACTGTGAGATATCATGATGGGCTCCTTGGCCCCACTCACATGTTCAGCATTTGTCCCGACTGTCGCTGCCACCAAAGCCCGTGGCTACGGGTGCCACTATTACCACCACCAACACAGCTATGCATGGCATCCCCAGCCTCCTCCTGAACCTCGTCAACAGGACAGCTAAAATGGTGACTACTCTAACACAAGTCATCAACAGGGAGACACTCTTGACTATTTGCTGTAGGATGTAGTAGTGTTTTTATTGCAAAAGGAAGGAGCACCACTAGGAAGAAACTTTTCTGGGGCTGCAAGGAGGAGAATCAGGAGGAATGCTGTAACTCCTGACTCCATTGCACTGTGTCAAACTCAGAAGTCTCCTCCATGTCATCCTGCTATGAATGAGGGGAGGAGTGAGCCATTGAGTCCATAATCTCATCCTATTTGTTCTCAGTGTTAATGATGTGCATTTCTGAAGCCAAGGCATAACAGTAGCTTACAGTACTTCTACTACTACTTCTGGCCGGATAGCTGGTGCTGCTACTTCCCACATTCTGGCTCTGGGAGAACAAGGATTAGCCTTGGGTCTTTTGTTTGGAACCCTTCCATATTTCTGACAAGTTTTTTTCTGTTTTGTCTTTCCCTTTCCACAAACACACTGAAGACACTGCTACTGACAAGTGACTATGGAAATAATGCAGCATCTGTGCCACTAACCGATTTGGGCCTACCATCTTTTGTGTGTTCAAATATGCAGAATCAGGGAAAAAAACAACTTTTTTTTAGTGTAGAACATAGGTTGTCAACCTACTATGAGGTTATTAGCAAACGTAAACTGTCTGGACATGCCCAGCCTAGTATTTCGCATTTAATTCAGAGATTTAAAACGCTACTCTCTGTATTGTGACACACATATAGCTATTTTCACAAAGGCAGTAAAGCAGTGATTGCAGTTAGAAAGCACCTGCCGGGCATACCCAGCCCCGGCTCCTCTCTTGTTTTCATGGGAGATAGTCTTTAATTTATTTTTTTCACTTGCCTTTCCCCCCTGTTAAATGGGTAACCTGGTCACAAAGGGGAGGTGAGGATTAGGGGGCTGTAATGCTCAACGAAAGTGACTACCAACCAAGACCAGCTCTGTATTTGCTACACTGCAAGAGCTAAAGGACATACGATGATGTCACCATTCTGTGAGGTGGGTTTTGAGTTCCTCAGTGCAGAGAAATAATATTGAAGGACCTTTCATGACCTCACCATTTTGTGATTGGTGCAGGAGAGGCCAGGGCTCATCAGTGGATAAGTGGTGAGCCTGAGAAGGTTTGGAGTAAAAGTCCTTTCCTCTTAAACCCCTTCTCTTAAACATCCTCTGTTATTCTATAATAATGGCTTGGGCATGCTGGGAATTGTAGTCCTCTCTTATTTCACCACTGAAATACTCTGAAGTCCTCTGATATCCCTTAATAACGACCTGGACATTATAGTAGTGTTAGTTGTAATGTTCTCTGATAGCCCATAATACCAGCCTGGACATGCTCGGAGTTTAGTTTAGTCCTTATACCTCCTCCCTGAAATGTCCTCTGATATCCTGTAATAACAATCTAGATATGCTAAGAGTTGTAGTCCTCTTCTCTTGTACCCCCTCCCTGTAATGGAAGGGGTACAAGAGATTGTAATCACAATATCAGTATGGACATGCTGAGAGTTGTAGTTCTTACCTCTTATACTCCCTCCCTTCCCCTATCACATATCAGTTTCGGTGTGCTGGGAGTTGTACTTCTCTCCTCTTATAGCTCCTCCCTGTAATGTTCTCTGATGCGGTTATATAGATTATGGCTTCTTGGTAAGCTGTGAGGAGGATATGTTACTCAGTGGAGTGCTGGGGCCCCCTCAGACAGCTGATCTGCAGGGTTCCGGGGTGTCAGACCCTCACCAACCTGATAATGATGACCTATCCTGAGGATACATCATCAACATCAGAATCTCAGAAAACCCCTATAGGCTACATCCATACAACCATATCTGTTTTGTAGTCTGCAATTTAAGGATCCACAAAATACAGATGCAGTCAGTGTCATACCTCCCAACTTTGCAAAGAGACAAAGAGGGACATATTGTGTGGCAATTTTTTCAGCACTCGGCCACGCCCCTAACTCCACCCACTATAAACTAATCTCACCCAGTCCCCTTACTGCAAGGGGATAATAAACACAGTGGTGTCACCGTACAGGGATAATAAGCACAGTAATGTCACCGTACAGGGATAATAAACACAGTGATGTCACAGTACAGGGATAATAAACACAGTGATGTCACAGTACAGGGATAATAAACACAGTGATGTCACTGTACAGAGATAATAAACACAGTGATGTCACTGTACAGAGATAATAAACACAGTGATGTCACCGTACAGAGATAATAAACACAGTGATGTCACAGTACAGAGATAATAAACACAGTGATGTCACAGTACAGGGATAATAAACACAGTGATGTCACAATACAGGGAAAATAAACACAGTGATGTCACAGTACAGGAATAATAAACACAGTGATGTCACAGTACAGGGATAATAAACACAGTGATGTCACAGTACAGAGATAATAAACACTGTGATGTCACAGTATAGGGATAATAAACACAGTGTTGTCAGAGTACAGGGATAATAAACACAGTGATGTCACAGTACAGAGATAATAAACACAGTGATGTCACAGTACAGGGATAATAAATACAGTGATGTCACCTCACAGAAAGTAAAACAAAAATAAAAACCTTATACTTACCTTTTTCCTAGCAGAAGAATTACCAGCAGGAGTTCTTCTGCTCTTGTCCAGAGGGGACGGAGGCTATGCTGACTGATGGCTGGGGGAGGATGGAAGAAGCAGGCAGCCGATTCCGGCTGTCTGCTTCTTCTTGCAACAGGCAACTGTCTCTGCGTCCTATGGATGCAGAGACAGCTGCCAGAGACCGGGACATACCTCCCCCGTACCGGAACAGCCACTGCAATCCGGGACTGTCCCGCTGGATCTGGGACGGTTGGGAGGTATGCAGTGTATATCTTACACTTTTCGTGGTCCATGTTCTATAATTTGCAGCTTGGTTTATCTACATCACTGCCACAGTACAGTTTTGCTACAGTTTTCTGATTTTGTGGTAAAACACTGATTTTATTGTATTTGCGGGAAAAAAAATTAACTGTGGCAAAAAATTAAAATAAATAAATAAAATGCAGCCACAAACTGAACAGCCTGCCATACACAAACTAATTATTATGGTATTACCATTGCTTAGAAGGAAGGAATCTTGATGATTATAGGTGAGTATAAATTTATTTTTACTGGGGGTGTTCAGTCCAAGTGCTAAGGGTAGTCTATTATACAGTAATCTTTTTTAGTGAAAAATTGCATCACCTGTCTCATTAGATATTTCTCCCTTTGGACACTTTGCACAGTCAAAGCAACACTTATACATTCCTTTCTTCATGACTCTTCTAGATCCTGGTAGACAATCCTTAGTACATTTAGACACAGGAATCTAGAAAAGTGTAACAAGAACATACCTCTTAATGATCAATGCTATAAATGTAGGTAATGATAAAAGAGCTGGAGGGAAAAAAACACTTAGTCCTTATTGCCCAAAATAAATCTGTTCTTACAGGGTTTTTGCAATCTCAACCAAGCATGACAGAGATCGGAACACCCATTGTAGACAGAGGCTAGAGGTGATTGGGATTATGGAAACAGCTGAGCTGGCTGGGCTATAGTGTTTCACAGACATCATTGGAAGCAGCATTCTACTCAGAAGCATCATGGCTTTGTCTACTCAGTTGTTTCTATAACCTTGGACACCTTTGACCACTTAAAGAATCATCATAAATTATTTCTTACTCTCACTATACTGTAGAAACAAGAACTGACTCTAGATAAACATCCATGATGTCTGAAGCCCGTGTTAAAACTTGCCACCCTCAAGGCCGATCGGTTTTCTGCCTTCAGGAATGCTAGTGGTGATGTGGCTTGAATAGTTTGTGTGTCACGGTGCTCCTACCTGGATACCATTGTTCTTCAGGGTTAGGCTCCATAGCATTTAATGAAGAGAGTTGTTGTTGGTGGAGAATAAGTCGAGTAAAGACTTGATAAAGTTCAACTGTTTTACTTGAATAAACTGGCATCCAGAAAATGTTTGATCTGTCTCTGGCTCAAGCAGGTTTTGGGGTAGACTGGCAGGTGAACTTGAATACTTAGCTGTATCTCTCTGCTGTGCTAATCTCTGGCTTCAGTCTAGTTATGAGACTTTCTGACAGTTCTGGTAAATTTGAGTGGGGTGCCTTTCGCTGTTGACCCCCTCGCAATACTCATCCATGAACTGCAAGGAGCCATGATGCTTTCCAAGCTGCTTCCCAGGGCTCCTGCTGCAGAGGGGGAGCTCCTCTCACTGTACCATGTTGTCTCGTCTTCTTCCGACTCTAAATCTCAACTACATCTTCCTGCAACCCCTGCATTGGTAGGAAATAGGATTAGCCCACTTCTGCCCAGAATGGAAGTAGCCCTCTGGGGTACTACAGTGTCATCTCTTAAGGCTCTATGCAAAGTAAGTTATTGGATGAATTTTGCCATGAGATTAACATTGTCCTAATACTGTACTCTCTACTTACACCTTTCCCCTTTATTCTCTTGTGTACTTTCACCATTATATTTGACTTTTTGTGTTTTTCTTCTTGATTTCAATGTTCTAGTATTTTCTAGTAAGATGATGAAACTTACCTTTTTTTGCTTCCAAAATGGGGGGGGCTTTTGAATAAACAGTTGTTCTCCTTCTCTTGATGATCTGTGGAACTCTCCAACATTTATAAATGCATATCGTTCAGAACTTAGAGCAGCAAAATTTCTGATAAGGTAGTATGTGTCCATTTCTCCTTTCTCATTAAAATAAACTTCTTCTCCCATCGGATCTTGGAAATGGATATTTCTCAAAAAGTACTAAAAAAAATTCCCATAGAGTATGTGTCTACAGTGTATCAATATTATACAGTGTATACAATATTATACAGTGACAGCACAGAATTCTGATGTATTTCAATGAATGTGTCACTATTACAGAATAAGGATGAAAGAGGTTTGTTAAAAATTTCACAAAAATATTTCCCCCAAAACAAATTCAAACATTTTGCCATTCATTTCGGACAAATCACATAAAATGGCACAGAGCAAAATTTTACCCTACGACTTGGCAGGGAAATAACACAAGGTAGTGTGAGGTAGTTACAGGCCTCATATATTAGAGGAGATGCGTGTTATATTTACTGTTTTTTTTCCAATGAGGCGAGGTCAGGTGCGCTAATTACTTGGGGATAAAGCAATCCTCAGTGTGTGAGAGGAGGAGTTAGGCTCCAGGGAACAGACCTGGAGAGGATCTGTGTGGTTCCAGTCAGGAGGGCTGCGGACCACAAGGCTGAGGAAGCCTGAGTTCGGGGGGATCCAGTGATACCCGAAGAAGAGGAGTGTCGCCTGGTCAGAGTCAAGAGGACTGCTGGATCATATCTCCCCATGGTATTTTGCTGCTTCAACCATGAGAACTGGTGGGTTGCACTGGTCGATAGCTAGGAGGCTTCCAGACCTGAAGCTGAATACCACAGTGTGAACTGTGCCTTAGAGGTGAGTTAGGGAGACCTCTGTATAGTGAGTGCCTAGCAGGGCAAGCGTTTGTTGTTTTGTGTTGATGTAACACATTGTGAGGTGAAGCTGTGACTTCATTGTGCTGAGTGATGCCAAACTTGGAAGTGTGATGTGCTGTGTGACAAATAAAGCACCGTCTGAGCTTGAAAACCCCTTGTTTGATGAGAAGTCTGTCATTTCCGACCCCTTAGAGAAAGCGATCACTTACAGAAGGAAGAAGAAGGATGCTCACATGACACAGGTGGGAAGTGGGGAAGGGGCTTGCACTGATTGTTTGACAGAAAACCTAAATCAGCCAATCGGGGGGGGGGGGTAGTCGGAAGGGAAGTGTGTGTGTGCATGAAGAGTACAATGCCATTCTGCTGTGTAGCTATGACCTGGCAGTAAGCTGTATTGAGGGGCTCTGGCTCTACAGATTGAAAATCATAACTCGGGACTGAATAAGAAACTGGGAGAAAAATAGTAGCAAGGAGGGCCAGTGTGAAAAGATTCTTTCACAACTGTGTTAGTGAAGGCAAACTGCATCACAGTTGAAAAGACCTGTATAATCAGTTGAGCACAAGTTTTTGTGAAAGGTTTAATGCTGTGAAAAAAAGCGTTCAATAATTGTACCACATTTGTTCACTAAAAGAGTTTAAGAGGGGCCTGGATGTATTTCTGGAGAGGTTATAGTTACTAGAGAGGGGTCGTTGATCCAGGGAGTTATTCTGATTGCCTGATCGGAGTCGGGAAGGAATTTTTGTTCCCCTAAAGTGGGGAAAATTGGCTTCTACCTCACAGGGTTTTTTTTGCCTTCCTCTGGATCAACTTGCAGGATAACAGGCCGAACAGGATGGACAGATGTCTTTTTTTGGCCTTATAAACTATGTTATTATGTATTTCATATCTGTAATTCAAATGACAACTACAGTAGTCAATGTTAGCGTCTGGTTAAATAGACGCTAAGAAATAGAATGTTAGTGAATGTTAGTGAAGGGTCGGTATTAGAGATAAGGGAACCGGTCTAGATTCGTTTCAAATCCGGTTAGCCAAATTTTTTAAAAACTTCGATTCGGACCCGAATCAGTTTAAGCCGAACTTAAGTTGCTCTAAATGCCCTGAAAGTTGGTATATGACCTCTTCTAGCCTCCTTTTAGGAAAACTTGATATCTCTTTTCATTTATTTTTTATGAATTTAATCCCCAAGCTCTGGAACGCAATGACAGCAGTAGTAAATGATGTCTGAGTGACTCTGACATACATAGCTATGGATAAATGCATGGTTGACAGCACTATCATACAGCGTGTTTAAAAACACACCACACCGGCACATGAGCAATGCATTTTCATTTTCCAAAGCTTCAAAAAACTGTCACTTATTGGGGTTTAAACACACACACTGTGTTATGGATTACAAAAGTAGGAAAGTCGCAGCAGTGGCATGATGGCGGCAGGCAGACAGCAACAGTGCAAGATGGGGCACTGCCAACAAGGCTAGATCTATTCATTGGAATCAGCCAAAAGAGTGTCAAAATTCTCCTGAATCCAGGCTTGGTTCATTTTGACAAAAGTGATGTTTTGGACACTGCCGGAAGACAACTTGGTCAGACACGCAGGCGTTTGCTCGCCGTAAGCTGCAGCAAGCTGTGTACACAGTGTTTCCTGGTAATAACATAATTTGGCCTCCCTTTCTGCAAGAGGAAAACATTCCTCCATTTTGCCTTGGTGGCAAAGGTCTAAAAGCATGGCTATCCAGTAATCATCAGACTGCTTGATGTCAACAATACGCCTGTCACTGCGCAAGCAAGCGAACATACAGTTCTCCATTCTGGCCAGCATGCAAAGAAGCCAATTCTTTCTGCCTCCGACCCCACTGAAGTCATTGAGTGTCTTGGCCGGTGTTACCATTAGAGATGAGCAAATCGAAGCTGACGAAGTGGAATTTGATCCGAATTTCAGAAAATAATCGATTCGCACCAAATCCAAATTTCCTCATGCTTCGCGGTAACAAATTGCATTTTTTCCTAAAATGGCTGTGGCACATGTTAGGAAATGGAGCAAGGAACTCTGGGAATGAGTAATCACCCACAATGCCATGCATGCAGCCAATCAGCAGTCAGCCAGCCATGTTATGTCACAGCCCTATAAATAGCCTCAGCCATCTTGGATTCTGCCTTTTTCCAGTGTACTTAGTGCAGGCAGGGAGAGGACAGTGCTCAGAAAGAATTGAAAACTTCTATTTTGCTTAGTAGAAATTCAGGGAAAGAGCATTAGATGTGTAGGGAAAGGATAGGGAGTAGAGATGAGCGAATCATTCAAAATTTGCTTCGTCGAATATTCGCCAAATTTCTGACAAGATTCGTATTTAAACGAACTTATTCGTCGAATCTACGTTAAAAAAACATTCCTGCCCAAATTACGTACGTACAGTCAGCGTAGTTCAAAGTACGCAATACGTAAGCATTAGCGTACAAAAGTGCGTACGAATCCTTAGCGTACTATTGACGCGCGAATGCGTCATACGCACAAGGCTAGGCCGCGGCATACAGTCTTTAGAGGCAGTCCATATGAACTAGAAAAATAAAGTGCTCACTGCTGCTAGCTATAAATAAGTGAATAATTTACTAAAAACACTGTACAATAAGTGCATAATAGGACACATTGCAGTACCAGAAAAAGAATACACACAATAGGCTAAAGTGCTGAACCATTAAAAACAGTGTAGCTAAAATACAACAAAGACATAAGTATGCAAACATTTTAGTGCAATCAATTTCACATTTGCAAGCATAAAAGGCTCAGATATACGTTTGAGTCTCTCCTTATGGCTCCTAGTTGGCAATAATAAAACACTGTCTGTCTGGAACACATATTCCAAAATTCAATTGCAATCCACGTGAGGTAAAATTGTAATCCAAACAGGTAACGTGTAATCCACATGGATAAGAGAGAATAGCAGCAAATAGAGAACCCTTTTTGCAAAGGGGGCTCCCAAATAACCTGAGAAGGGGGTAAAAAGGAAAATAGGCGCGCTTAGGCGCAACAGGGAATTTTCTGCAGAATGGGGGGAGTCCTGACAGCCATGCCCATCTGGATGAGAGTCAAACGGGGGCAACACAAACTAAACAAAAACAACTGCCAACTAGCATCTCACCCGTCAGGTGCAGTCCATGGTGTGGCTCCCATACTGTCCTTGACACTGCCAGTAGTTCGGTTCCTCATATGAGGGAACTGAATTCCTCCTCGCTCGAGCTGCTACTGAAGCTCATCAGAGGATGCTCCTGCCTCTTGAAGGCCATGCTTGCTGCGGTGGTGGAACTCCAGTGCCCTCTTCTTCCTGAAGTTGGACTTGACTGGGTCCAGGTGGTGGTGACGCTGGCGAGCGCTGCAGCCATTTTCGCTTTTCCGGATCCTCCTGCCGGGACAGCAGGGGTAAGGACTTCCGGCTGCAGCGGTTCCGGAAAGGTTGCATCCAGGAAAGAAGACCCAGCTTTCCCAGTTGCTGCTGGCTTCATCTTCCACCGGAGCTGGTATTGGTGGATGACCGTGGATTGGAAGGTGAACGATAACATGGTCAGCTGACCCAGCTATAAAGACTGTGGTGGTGGTGGTGGTGCTGGCAGTCAAGGAATCAGAGGATACGGCCGAGGCTGTGGCTTTTCCTTGAACTGGAGGACGCCTTCTGGGAACTCCTGCAGGCAGCGCAAGCATCCTGGACCTGGTGGTTCATCCGGCCACACTTCTGGTTCTTTTGTAGCAGGGACTGGCTGGCAAGTTTTGGCCTGGGGGACAAGCACACAGCACTGGCCCATGTGTAGCGGCCCACCCTTAACCTGTTTAACTCTGCCTACCATAAAGGCGGTATAGGTAAAAGGGCTTTAAATCGTTAAAAGGCGGCAGCTAGTTGTGTTTTCATGTTGGATCCCATATACAGGACATGGCTGAGTCCGTAGCAGCAGCTTGATCATTAGAGGGACCAGATTTACCAACTCCTGAACTGAAGAGACTCCATTAACTATTATGGGGTCTGTTCTGGATGCTGCTTCTTTACCGGACAGAAAGGTCTTGCATGCAGAACTTTTCATTACAGTCTTTTTGATAGAATCTGTGACAATGACCCAAACGCAAATGTGAATGGATAGTATTAGATGTATAGCATCAGATGTATGTTTAACACACAAATACAGAGCAAGAACCAAGATCACTAAATACATTCAGCACCAGAACCAGGCCCATATGTCAAATACAGCAACAAAATCAACAAGAAATATAGCAGTAACTGTGGAACGCACATGGCAAGTGTCTGTGTTTTGTGGATCCGCAATTGTGGACTGCAAAACAAATATGGTCATGTGAATGTAGCCTTAGGGTTAGTGGTCAGTAGTAGGATTAGGGGTCAGTATGGCGTAGAGCACGGGTGGCCAACCCGCGGCTCGCGAGCCGCATGCGGCTCTTTTCCCCGTCACATGCGGCTCGCGAGGGGCCGCGGGTGCCACTACTTTGCGACTCGCAGGGCAGCGGCGCAGCTGGCTTTCCTTTGTGGATCGCAGGGGAGCGGGGCGGCCCGCTTACCTCTGCCATTTGGCTTCTCCCAGCTGCGCTTTTACTATGTGTCCTGACGTGCACAGCTTCCTGTACGTGGACAGTCTGCGCTCTGACCTGACGCTGTGCACGTCAGGTCACTGTGGAGAGAGCGCCGAACGGCAGGCAAGGTAAATGGCTTGAAGAGGACAGTTTTTTTTTAATTTATTAAAGTACTGATATTGGGGGTCTTATCTGACATGGGGGTAATATGAGCTCAGATAAGACCCCCAAATCATCTTCAGACCCACAAAATAAGCCCCCCATTCCCTCCCCCAGTACTCACATCACACACAAAAATCAGACACCCCATGGTAAGATCTCCCCTATGTGAAATCACCCCTCCCACACACATAAGGCGGTCGTCTGAGCATGAGGGCGGTCGTCTGAGCATGAGGGCGGTCGTCTGAGCATGAGGGCGGTCGTCTGAGCATGAGGGCGGTCGTCTGAGCATGGGAGCGTCGTCTGAGCACGGGAGCGTCGTCTGAGCACGGGAGCGTCGTCTGAGCACGGGAGCGTCGTCTGAGCACGGGAGCGTCATTTGAGCATGAGGGTGTAAATTGCGTTGTGAGTAGCAACGACTGAATACAAGCCAGATTTCACACACATTGTGAAAAACAAAGATTGCCAGAAGTCTAACTAAAGTTAGGAGGAAAAGTGGTTTAAATACACTTTTAAATGTTTGAAAACTCAATTGCAGTAATACTGTCGTGTGCACGCATATTTGTGTAGATGTATACCTTGTGGCTCCTGGTAGTCATATGTTTTTTTTTGTGGCTCTTTGTGTCTGTAAGGTTGGCCACCCCTGGCATAGAGGGTCAGTACAGTATATTAGGGTTAGCCATCAATATTAGGGTTAGGGACAATATTAGAGGTCAGTATTAGGGTTAGGGGGTCCAGGGTTAGAGGTCAATACTAGGGTAGAGGTCAGTACTAGGGTTAGGGATTGGACAGGGCCAGTATTAGGGGGGTGAGACAGGGCCAGTATTAGGGGTCAATACTAGGGGGTCAGGAGCCAGTATCAGGGTTAGGGGACCAACGTTAAAGGTCAGTACCAGGGAAGGGGTCAGGGGCCAGTACTAGGGTTAGGGGTCAGGCAGGGACAATATTAGGGTCAGGGACCTGTATTAGGGTTGGGGTCAAGCACTGGTAGCACTGTACAGTACTTACTCGCTCTTTTCAGGGCCCGCACTACTGTGTCCTGGCTGCCTGCAGCATCAGGACGTACACAGCGCACTCTGACCTGACGCTGTAGGGGGTCTGGTGACTGAAGCGCGGCCCTGAGAAGAGAAGACAGCCAGGACCAGGAGAGGTAAGTTACTTTATTATTTTGCAATCTGATCTGATGTCTGACGTGGTCTGAAGGGTCTAATGGGGGGACTGGGGGTCTGGAGGTCTAATGGGGGTCTAGAGAGGTCTAATGTGAGTCTGGAGAGGTCTTATGGGGAGTCTGGAGGTCTGGAAAGGTCTAATGGGAGTCTGGAGGTCTGACTGGGGGTCTGGAGAGGTCTAATTTGGGGTCTGGAGAGGTCTAATAGGGGTTCTGGAGGTCTGGAGAGGTCTGACTGGGGGTCTGGAAAGGTCTGACTGGGGGTCTGGAGGTCTGACTGGGGGTCTGGAGAGGTCTAATAAGGGGTATAGGGGTCTGGAGGTTGGGTCTGGAGGTCTGGAGAGGTCTGACTGGGAGATCTGATTGGGGGTCTGGAGAGGGCTAATAAGGGGTATGGGAGTCTGGAGGACTGGTCTAAAGTCTAATGGGGGACTAGAGGTCTGGTATGAGGTCTAATGGGGGGTCTGGAGGACTGACTGGGGGTCTGGAGAGATCTAATTGGGGGTTTTTGAGAGGTCTAATGGGGGTCTGGAGGTCTGACTGGGGGTCTGGAGAGGTCTAATAAGGGGTATGGGGATCTGGAGGTGGGGTCTGAAGAGGTCTGACTGGGGGTCTGGAGGTCTGATTGGGGGTCTGGAGAGGTCTAATAAGAGGCATGGGGGTCTAGAGGTCTGGTCTGAGGTCTAATTGGGGGTCTGGAGGACTGACTGGGGTCTGGAGAGGACTAATTGGGGTTTTGGAGGTCTGGAGAGGTTTGACTGGGGGTCTGGAGGTCTGACTGGTGGTCTGGAGAGGTCTAATATGGGCGTTTATAGGTGTGGTCTGAGGTCTAATGGGGGTCTAGAGGTCTGGTTTGAGGTCTAATGGGGGTCTGGAGGTCTGGTCTGAGGTATGATATCGGGGTCTGGAGATCTGGTCTGACATCAGGGTCTGAAGGTCTGATCTGACGTCTGATATGGGGGTCTGGAGGTCTGCTCTGAGGTCTGATATGGGGTTCCAGCAGTCTAATGGGGTCCCTAACTAGAGCCTCCACCCAGAGGAACACTCTGATGGTTGGTGCCCTCTGGTCTCGTGCATAATCTGACTCTCCCTATAATTACCCTATTAGCTTCCCAATGCGTTTCCTCTCCTTTAGGTTCATCAAGGGAGTAATGACGGGTAATAATTCATGTGTAGTCAAACTGAAAATAATTGTTCATAAAATCCAAACACTATCAGAGCGACATGAATAGTTTAGACAAATTAAATCACATGATTAGCTCAAATAGCAATATAGAATCACCTGATTAGTTTCAGATAGCAGTATAGAATTACATGATTAGTTCAGATCACAAATAAAGAATCACATGATTAGCCCAGATAGCAAAATAGAGTCTCATGATTTGTTCAAATAACACAATTTTAGGTTAGATAAATCAATAAAAAGTAGAAAATTCATAAACTTATACAGT
The DNA here is from genome assembly GCA_900303285.1 of Rhinella marina. NCBI lineage: Eukaryota > Metazoa > Chordata > Amphibia > Anura > Bufonidae > Rhinella > Rhinella marina. The sequence goes on from ONZH01024635.1 coordinate 20,065, forward strand.
TTTGATTGAGACTCTATATGGATATATGTAAGCCTAGAGCTGATGTGGTATTCAATTTAGCACCACCAGATAAACCACCAGGTGTTGTGGTGGCAATATATATTCCCGGTTTACAATGATATACAGTGCCTTGCGAAAGTATTCGGCCCCTGGAACCTTACAACATTTTGCCACATTTCAGGCTTTAAACAAAAAGATATAACTAGAGATGAGCGAATCTATTCGTTGATTCGTATCGAATCTTGAAAATTTTCAGCTGTGAAGCGAATCCGAATATTAGGTGATTCGCTTCGGCTTTGTATGCATTTGCTACGTATTTGCCCTATAAATTATATGCTATTGCGTACGAATTCAATTAGCGAACTTTCACTGTTAGTTTATTTATCGTGCGCAAAAGCCCGGGAAGAAAGCGGTCACCTGACCTACTGGGTAGGGCTTGCTCTGATTGGCTCAGGCTCGGAAAGCCAGTGACGCATCACTTTTGCTGCAAATGCTGAGACTAGCAGAAGCACTGTGTGTGAAGTTCTGAGACTCTGAGACCTGTTTTGTGAAAATTAGGGTGTAATTGTTCTGGGAATCCATATTACACATATCAGGGATACTGCAGGGCAAGTGCAGGGCCAGGTCAGGGCTAGCAATTAATCGGGCAGGGAGAGAAAGACAGGGAGAGATAGGGAGAGACAGGGACAAAGACCAGCTGCAGGGGCACAGAGTGAATTGAAAAATGTCTGGAATGAATAAGCAAAAGGGGTCCAGTTCCAGCCAGACCTCGAGCTCTAAAAAAAAGGAGAAAGTGGCACAGGGCAGAAGTGCCAAAGGACCTGTAGCCGGAGCATCTACTAGTAGTATTCACAATACTTGGCCGTTTTTCCACCAGACTAACCCACCAAGGCACAAAAGTGTAGTGGAGGAGAAAGTGGATGAGGTAGTGGAATGGATGGCACGCTCATCTCAGTTTCAGCCGGATGATCTGCTGTAATCTGCTGATACAGTATCGATAAGAAGCCAGGGGTCAGACTCAAAGCGTTCCTCCTGCTCCACCATTCCTCTCCAGCAAAGCCCTTCATTTTCGTACGCAATTTGTACGCTTATGCGTACGTGTTCAAAGAGGTTGCGTACCTTTTTACCTGAACGTTCGTTATTAGTGCGCGAATGTTCGCTAAAAGCCATATAATAACGTATATTTTGTACGCAAATTCAACGAATCTATTCGGCAAATATACGAATCTTAGGCAAAGTTCGGCGAATGTTCAGCAAATAAAATTTTGCATGATTCACTCATCTCTAGATATAACATTTTAAATTTTTGGTGAAGAATCAACAACAAGTGGGTCACAATTGTAAAGTGGAACTAAATTAATTGGTTCATTTAAACTTTTTTTTGTAATAATAAAACTGAAAAGTTTAGCGTGCAAAATTATTCGGCCCATTTACTTTCAGTTCAGAAAACTCACTCCAGAAGTTCGTTGAGGATCTCTGAATGATCCAATGTTGTCCTAAATGACTGATGAAGATAAATAGAATCCACCTGTGTGTAATCAAGTCTCCATATAAATGCACCTACTCTGTGATAGTCTCAGGGTTCTGCATCATGAAGACCAAGGAACACACCAGGCAGGTCTGTGATACTGTTGTGGAGAAGTTTAAAGCCGGATTTGGATACCAAAAGATTTTCCAAGCTTTAAACATCCCAAGGAGCATTGTGCAAGCGTCATATTGAAATGGAAGGAGTATCAGACCACTGCAAATCTACCAAGACCCGGCCGTCCCTCTAAACTTTCATCTCAAACAAGGAGAAGACTGATCAGAGATGCAGCCAAGAGGCCCATGATCACTCTGGATGAACTGCAGAGATCTACAGTTGAGGTGGGAGAGTCTGTCCATAGGACAACAATCAGTCGAACACTTCACAAATCTGGCCTTTATAGAAGAGTGGCAAGAAGAAAGCCATTTCTCAAAGATATCCATAAAAAGTCTCGTTTACAGTTTGCCACAAGCCACCTGGGAGACACACCAAACATGTGGAAGAAGGTGCTCTGGTCAAATGAAACCAAAATCTAACTTTTTGGAAACAATGCAAAACGATATGTTTGGCATAAAAGCAACACAGCTCATCACCCTGAACACACCAGCCCCACTGTCAGACATGGTGGTGGCAGCATCATGGTTTGGGCCTGCTTTTCATCAGCAGGGACAGGGAAGATGGTTAAAATTGATGGAAAGATGGATGGAGCCAAATACAGGACCATTCTGGATGAAAGCCTATTGGAGTCTGCAAAAGACCTGAGACTAGGACGGAGATTTATCTTCCAACAAGACAATGATCCCAAAGATAAATCAAAATCTACAATGGAATGGTTCAAAAATAAAGGTATCCAGGTCTTAGAATGGCCAAGTCACAGTCCAGACCTGAATCCAATTGAGAATATGTGGAAAGAGCTGAAAACTGCTGTTCACAAACGCTCTCCATCCAACCTCAAAGAGCTTAAGCTGTTTTGCAAGGAAGAATGGGCAAGAATTTCAGTCTCTAGATGTGCAAAACTGATAGAGACATACCCCAAGAGACTGCAGCTGTAATCGCAGCAAAAGGTGGCGCAACAAAGTATTAATGCAAGGGGGTCGAATAATTTTGCACGCCCCACTTTTCAGTTTTATTATTACAAAATAAGTTTAAATGATCCAATAAATTTTGTTCCACTTCACAATTGTGACCCACTTGTTGTTGATTCTTCATCAAAAATGTAAAATGTTATGTCTTTTTTTTTTAAGCCTGAAATGTGGCAAAAGGTTGAAAAGTTCCAGGGGGCCGAATACTTTCGCAAGGCACTGTATATTGACCATGAAAGTACACAAATAGAACTTTCAGATAGTTTTGGTCAAAAGACCCCTTACATGTCACCTGATTGGAGGGCTGTCCAATTCTTGATAATGCTGGCCGCAGCGGTATATCGGTCATTGGATACAAACTATGGGTTGACACATCCTATTGTTTTATACCGGAGTTCGAATACCTCTATGCGCTGGAAAGGCAGAGCATCCAGCATCTGGAACGCACGCTTACTCCACATGCATCTTGATGTAACAAGTACATCCGGTAGGTGGAACGCACATGCGTTCGACCTACAATCCGGGCGGGCACAGCATCAGTAATGGATGAGATTAATTTGTGGAGCGCAAATGCGTTCCATGGCTGGCTCTATCCTGTCCTATTAAGTTCCCACACAGCCTTCATACTACCATACTACCCCCCTTCCCTTATTCTAATAATTATAAAAAGCATGAAAATGTTAATCTTTCATTAAGTCCAATGGGAGACTGGGACTTGAAGCGATAAATCCACTTGGTTTCTTTTTGAAGAATCCATCGGTCCCAGTCCCTTTTTCTTTGGGATTCATGAGATACTTCTAATGCAGAGAATCTTAAAACCTCTGGTTTACCACTATGGTTTTCAATAACATGATTCGCCACCAGGGTATTATTTTTCTTTACAAAGTCTACAGATTCTACGTCTTAGTTCTATATAGGTCTTACTGATATAATCTCGCAGACATGGACATTGGCACAGGTATATAACCCCCTTGCTTCTGGAGTTCACAAAGTCCCTGATGATGTATGTTTTTCTGTCCAGTGGCAGAGCAGATATTGCTTTTGGTGTTAATGATAAAATTACACGTTTTACATTTACCGCATCTGAACATGCCTAATGGCATGCGATCAAGCCACGTGCCCGATTGTTTTGGGCCTGAATAATGACTGTGTGCTAGACGATCTCGCAAGCTCCTTTACGGAAGGTGATGCTCGGATAAGGGAGAATGGTGTCTGATAAATCCGGGTCCATCTGTAAGATGGGACAATATTTATCTATAATGCTCTTTACCTCCCTATTTGCCATATCATATGTAGAGATGATGCGGATAATGTCTTGTTGTTGAGTTAATTTCGGTTTTGGGTTAAGAAGTTAATTCCTGTCCCGATCTCTCACATATTAAAATGCTTCCTTTAATACCGACTCCGGATAACCTCTCTGTCTGAAACTATTTTTAAGTTTTCTAGATTCCTGATAGAACCTTTCCATGTCAGAAAAGTTCCTCCTCATCCTTAAAAACTGGCTTTTAGGTATTCCCTTCTTCAATGCTCAAGGATGGTAACTAGACCAATGCAATAGACTGTTAGTGGCTATTGGTTTCTTAAAGACTATAGTCATAAGTCTATCAACTTGTTTGGATACCTCCACATCTAAGAAGGTTAGTACGAATTTGAGTAAATCCAACATGAATTGATTATGGTCGTTAAAATGAATACCCCGGGTTCTCAAGAAGCAGGAAATAGCCTTAAGGCCCTCAGTGTGTGGAATTAAACTATATAGAGATTCAACGTCTATACTTGCCAATAAGAAGTCAGGTTCAAAATTAAAGGTCTCTATTTTTCTTAAAAAGTCCATTGTGTCCCTGGTGTAGGACGGGAGTGACAAAACAAATTAACTCAAAATTTTGTCAATGTAGATGCCACAGCTATGTGTCAATGAGTCTAATACAGTGTTTTATTTGAACTAATCATGAGACTCTATTTTGCTATCTGGGCTAATCATGTGATTATATATTTTTGATCTGAACTAATCATGTGATTCTATACTGCTATTCGAGCTAATTATGTGATTTGATTTGTCTAAACTAATCATGTCTATCAGATAGCATTTGGATTTTATGAACTGTTAGGCAATTATTTGACTACACATGAATTATTACCCGTCATTACTCCCCTGATGAACCTAAAAAAGGGTAAACACGTTGGGAAGCTATTAGAGTAATTATACATAGGGAGATTCAGGTTAGGAACGAGACCAGAGGGCACCCACCATCAGAGTGTTACTCTGGGTGGAGACTCTAGTTAGGGACCTCCTAGGGATATCAATCCCATTGCCTGATGCATCAGACTAGATCATCCATCGTGCCACACCAACACTTTGACAAAAGAGACCTGCCTCAGCTACTATTCTGATTCTGCCACCCGCTTGAGGCAACACCTGCTGTCAGGTACTCCTACTGCCACCCACCATCTTCAGCTGGTACTGGTATTGCTACCCACCTCCTGATGCTGCTGCTGCCGCCTCCATGCTGTCATTGTGCCACTCTATGGCCTTCTCCTGATGCTGCTGCTGCCACCTCCACACTCTGTCATTGAGCCACTCTGCAGCCTCCTCATGCTGCTGCTGCCACCTCCACACTCTCATTGTGCCACTCTATGGCCTCCTTCTGATGCTACTGCTGCCACCTCCACACTCTGTCATTGAGCCACTCTGTGGCCTCCTTCTGATGCTGCTGCTGCCACCTCCACACTCTGTCAATGATCCACTCTGCATCCTCCTCATGCTTCTGCTGCAACCTCCACACTATCATTGTGCCACTCTATAGCCTCCTCCTGATGCTGCTACTGCCACCTCCACACTCTGTCATTGTGCCACTCTGTGGCCTCCTGATGCTGCTGCTGCCACCTCCACGCTCTATCATTGTGCCACTCTGTGGCCTCCTGATGCTTCTGCTGCCACCTCCACGTTCTATCATTGTGCCACTCTGTGGCCTCCTCCTGATGCTGCTGCTTCCACCTCCATAATCTGTCATTGTGCCATTCTGGCAAGGTGACATAGTGTGGAGGTGGAAGAAGCAGCATGAGGAGGCCACAGAATGGCCCAATGAAAGAGTGGTGATTTGGCAGCAGCATGAGGAGACCACAGAGTGGCAAGGTGATATAGTGCGGAGGTGGCAGCAGCATGAGGAGGCCACAGACTGGTAAGGTGACATAGTGTGGATGTGGTAGCAGCAGCAAGAGGAGGCCACAGTCTGTGGCCTCCCCATGCTGCTGCTACCACATCAGCACTATGTGACCTTGCCAGTCTGTGGCCTCCTCATGCTGCTGCTACCACATCTACACTATGTCACCTTACCAGTCTGTGGCCTCCTCATGCTGCTTCCACCTCCGCACTATATCACCTTGCCACTCTGTGGTCTCCTCATGCTGCTGCCACCTCCGCACTATATCACCTTGCCTTGGACCCAGTAGGGTGGAAAACAGACATTTGACAGTGGAACCAGCAGCAGTAATAGTACTGTATTGGACCCAGTATGGTTGAGAACAGACAATTGACGGAGGAGGAGGCGGCAGCACTTGATAGCACCCAGGCCAGTATAGTTGAGAAGAGACCAATTGACGGAGGAGTAGGCGGCAGCACTTGATGGCACCCAGGCCAGTATAGTTGAGAAGAGACAATTGACGGAGGAGTAGGCGGCAGCACTTGATAGCACCCAGGCCAGTATAGTTGAGAAGAGACAATTGACGGAGGAGTAGGCGGCAGCAGCACTTGATAGCACCCAGGCCAGTATAGTTGATAAGAGACAATTGATGGAGGAGTAGGCGGCAGCACTTGATAGCACCCAGGCCAGTATGGTTGAGACAGACAATTGATAGCCACCCTGGCCAGTATGGTTGAGAAGAGACAAGTTGAGGAGGCAGCTTCAGCAGCTCTTGATTGCAACCCAGTATGTTTCCAAATAGACCAATGACGGTGGGGCATTAGTAGGAGCAGTATTCTTTTGGACCCAGAAGGGCCTAGTACAGAGAACTGAAGTTGGAGCTAAGAATATGCATGCTTGTAAAAATCAGTTTTTATACATGACAAAATGTTGATGTAGAGTTCAGCACAGGACAAGTCCAACGTTAAAAAAAACCCTCTAACATTACAGCTAGTCTTAGTAGGATATCCGGATACTGTTAAATAGACAGCTAACCTCACCCACAGAATCCATGAGGTGAAGAAAGGACATTTAAAAAGGC
>ONZH01024636.1:0-33182 GCA_900303285.1 Rhinella marina
CCTGACACATATAAGACACATCTATAGCAGCGAGGATAACCCTGAAGGAATAAGAGAAAAACTGCTTGTGGCTCTGACACCTGGCTACCATGAACCGTTAGTGTGAAACGCCCTCAGAGGCAGCATATATATCTGAGGTAGAGACAAGTAAGGTGCTGACTATCTTGCTAAGTGCATAACCATACATTAAAGTGCATTGGAGGACACATTGTGACACCTGTAAAGCAATACATAATGGGCAATATTCTTGAACGTTGCTAAAAAGCTAAAATATTTGTGCAAACATTTAAGTGCAAATATATTAAAGGCATAATATAAGACATCTGTGGTTACATTCAAGTCCATCTTTTCTTCTTCTTTGGCTGGTAGCTGGAACAAAGACCCAAATTCAATTGAAGTTTGTAATCCACATGGGTAATAAAATAGGTTAAAAATAGCAGAAAAGGTTTCTTGACAAACCCTTTTAAAAGTGATTTCCCAACAACCTGAGAAGGGGGGAAAAGGGATATGGTGCGCAAACATGGCGCAACTTGGAATATTGCTGATGGGGGGAGTCCAGCCACACGTGTCTCTCTGGATGGAGAACCAAACAGGCAACAATAACATAAAATAAAGCCAACCGGCTCTCACCCTTCAAGGCTCAGTCCACGTGGTGGCTCCCATTAGTCCTGTTGTTCTTTATAGGTGTAGCTGGGGCTCCCTCTAGTGGAAAGCCTCCAGCTCCTCGTCGCTGCTCGAGCTGAATGACATGAGAGGGCGCTCCTGCCTCTGGTAGGCCTCAAGGTAGGCTGCGGCCTTTCCCCAGCGTCCTCTCAAGGATAATTGTGGCACCGGTCTGGGCAGGGTCCCAGTGGTCAGACTGGTGACGGTGGCAGCCATCTGGGAATGGACCCTGTAAGGCCCGGATGCTCCTGCCGGGGTCACTGGTGACAGAACCTCAGGTTTAAGAGGCTCAGCCAGAGGCCTACCCCTGGCAACAGATTGTGCTGCTGGTGCCTCTTGCATCAGGTGGTACGTGGCCAGGGGATTAAAGATGAATTTACTGGCCATAATTTGACCCACCTGGAACGCTGTCGGCGTAGGTAACCCGGGGATGAGAGGCTCCGGCTCGCTGGTCGGGGTTCTTGGTCCCGATACGCTGGGGCCTTCTCTCTCTCGGCTTTGAGGCACCGGAGCAGTTGCGGTGACCGTCGCTGGCGATGGCTCCTCCCACTCTTCTGCGGGCTCCTCCGTTCTTCGGGGTCGCGGGATCACCCTCACTCCGGTGGCGAAGGGGCCTTGCAGACTTTTCATTGGGGTATACTCCACAAAGTCACCGGCGTGGAGGTTATGCTGGGATGGAGGGAGGTACGGCCTCTTGACGGAGCGGCGGTTGACATAGTACTCCACTAACGTCTCTTTGTCCGTAAGGAACCTGACCCCGCGCTCCACATTGAACCAAAGCACGGTTCCGGTGCACCTCTCAAGCTTCGGGTCTCCAGGCTGGGGGTGCTCCAATACTTCTACCACCCACTCTTCTACTCGCCGCTTATATTCCCAGCAGGTGTAGACGTTTCTCGTTACTTCCGCCGGTACAATGAGGTTCTGCCTCAGGTCATCCGGCTTGGGCCTCACCGACGGGGTCACTCCAGCCACCGCTTTTCGTTTCTCTTCTAGAGCGCCGACGGGGACATTCTTAGTCTGTACATATGAAGGTTTCCGTACGGATCCTCCAGCCGTCTCTCTTGTTCCCTCCACCAAATTAGAAGTGGTGGCAGGTACTCCAGCTGCCGCAGCCGGCGGGACGGTCTCGTCAGGTTTCTCCTTCCGCCGGGTATTCAGACTCAGCTGACCCAGGGTAATCTCTTCCCCTTGGGGTTCAGGTTCGTAGGGATAGGTGCACCACACCTTGTCTCCCCAACTAGGACCTCGTTGACGGGACACCATCTTGTTAACTCTCTGCTCTTTCATGCAAACAGGAGATGGAGGAGGAGCTAAGGGGGTGGAGTCTTCGCTCTCAATGCTCCCCACAGCAAGTTCCTGGCGGGCTGGATTGGATTTTCCTGCGTTACAGGGGGGCGTGCCATGGTTTTCCCGCTCTTGAGGGGGCGGTTTCTTTGCTTCAGCATGAAGAAGCTGCGCCACTAGTGAGAAAATGGCATTGTTAACTCTGCTGGTGCCGGCGCGCAGCGTTTTGTGCCGTCTGCACCGCAGCAACTGTGTCAAAGTCATTTTTCAGTAGACATATGTCAGGTTTTCTGACTAATTCTTTGGCCTTGTAGATAAAAGGCTATTAGTTTAAAGTCTGTTTTAGGGATGGTTGAGCTGTGGCCTTAACGCTACAGGCACTTCAGACTCATCCTGTTCGTGACGCTAATGCGTACATATTCAGTTAAGTAGCGTACCTTTGACAACGCTACACTGTATGTTCGTTACTTGAGTAGGAATGTTCGCAAACGCAGTGTATTTGTACGCTAATGCGTACATATTCAGTTAAGTAGCGTACCATGGACAACGCTACACTGTATGCTCGTTACTTGAGTAGGAATGTTCGCAGACGCAGTGTATGCGTACGCTAATGCGTACATATTCAGTTAAGTAGCGTACCATGGACAACGCTACACTGTATGCTCGTTACTTGAGTAGGAATGTTCGCAGACGCAGTGTATTTGTACGCTAATGCGTACATAGTTAAGTAGCGTACCATGGACAACGCTACACTGTATGTTCGTTACTTGAGTAAGAATGTTCGCAGACGCAGTGTATGCGTATGCTAATGCGTACATATTCAGTTAAGTAGCGTACCATGGACAACGCTACACTGTATGTTCGTTACTTGAGTAGGAATGTTCGCATTAGCGTACGCATTAGTTTAAATTCTCAAATATGCGTATATTTTGCATCGCCGTTGTTGAAGTCACTTTGATTTTTTCTACTTTTTTCATTGTAATAGCAACTGCAAGTAAACGAAACTATACCCTACCAGACTCCCATTATTGTTGCAGCAATTATTCAGCCGTTATAGCAAGGTTCGTTTTAGGTTCGGTTCGTACGAATCCGAACTTCAAGCAAATTCGCCGAACCGAAACGAACCAAACTTTTCAAAAGTTCGCTCATCCCTAATCATTATTAGTTTACACTGGTATTAAAGTACATTCAGGAAGGGAGGTGCAATTAACACACGATAGATAGCTCACAATCATGACCTTCCTATGCGATTTGGCATTTGCTTTAAAATTGTTACATTATATGTAATACAGAATAAAATAAACTAAAAAATATATTAGCATATGGATCTATAGCAATAGTTGTTTAAATAATTAAACCCCTTCCCTATATCAACCCTTTTTACACAGCAGATACCCGGAGGCAGAGTCTGTGATCAATTGTGACCTTGGCATCCGAGTGGTCTTATTGGGAGTAATACACTTCTAATGATTGGACAGCTCCACTCCCTGACAAGATTGCAGGAGAAGTTCAGTTGCTATGGCAACCTGGGACCTTCATAAGGCTCCAAGGCCTGCCATAGTAAAGCCCCTATCATGCACAGTCTATGGCAGGGCTTGATATAAATGTAGTGATTTTCTCATATACTGTAATGGTAAACAATTGCAGTCTATGGTATAAGTCATCAGATGATCGTATGTTGAAGTCCCCTAGGGGAACTAAAAATAGATGTAAAAAAAGTTTCTAGAAATGATAAAAAAAAAAATTCAAATGACCCTGTTTTCCCATTACAAATAAAAACAAATAATAAGAAAATAAAGATCTTTGGAATCATCATATCTGAAAATGCCAAAGACTATTAAAACCTAAAAGTCTTTATCCCATATGGTGAACAGCATAACAGAAAAAAAATCACTTCACCTCCCAAACAAAATGGAATAAAAAGTAATCAAAAAGTCAAACACATCACAAATTGATATCAATAAAACCTACAGATCAGCTGAAAAAAGTGAGCCTACACTGAACTCCATGGATGTAATTATAAAAATAAAAATATTTTTTTTTCAAAGTTATTTTTTTTAGTATGTATACACAAGAAAAGCTATAAAATTATGGTTTCTCTGAAATCATAGTCACTCACAGTATCAAGGTAACAGGTCAATTTAACCATATAAGGAACACTGTAAAAAGAAACCCATAAACAATTGCGGAATTGCATTTTTTTCTATCCCATTTGGATTTGTTTTTCTAGCTTCCCACTACATTGTATGCAATAGTAAACAGTGCATTAGAAAGTACAACTTGTCCAGTAATAAAAAAAAAAGCCAGATATAGCTATGTGAATAGAAATTGGAAAAAAAAAGTTCTGGCTCTTGGAAGGCAGGGAGTAAAAAATGAAAATGCCACTTGCTATATATGAAAGTTGGATATTTTACATATTTTAGTACTTAGTACCCGTTTGATCATTTTGTAGGGTAGGACTCAGCATATGCACAATTCTCATGCACTTGTACAGAACCATAATAAGACCATGTGCATAAGCATTGATCTACACAATAGTGAAATAGAGTTCTGTGGTGCCCCAAGATACACCTGTACGACTAATATACTGTTGGTTTTCATATCAATACAATAGAAACAAAATAATAGCATGCTCCTTCAGGTGCCATATTTCAGAAACATTGTATCTAAGACAGAATAACCCTGTAGTACAGTGCCACACAGGGCACCATATGATGGCATACAGACTGTCAATGATTCTACATGTCACCATATCGCCTTCTACTTGTGGATCTGCCATTTGGATGAGGCTTTGTATTTTTTCTCCTTAACTTTGAAAATACTAGAGTTCTCTGTAAATGCGATTTACTTTAAGAATACTCTTGATATTACAAATTGTATATTTATTTTTATTTTTTTGTAAATATCATCATTATAGAATATGTTAATGGCTTCCATTACCTTCACATGTATTTTTATTCAATTATGAATGTTGTTTTTTTTAAGAGAATTAGAGATGAGCGAATCATTCAAAATTTTATTCGCCGAACATTCGCTGAACTTTTCCTAAGATTCGCATATTCGACGAATAGATTCGTTGTATTTGCGTACAAAATATACGTTGTGTGCTATTAGCGAACATTCGCGCACTAATAACAAACACGCTTTTAAAAAATGTACACAACTTCTTAGAAGACGTACGCATGAGCGTACAAATAGCGTATTAATCATCAGAGTACTATTGTCTACGCGCTTACGTAATACGCAGGCACGTATGACGAGAGGCCGCGGCGTGCACTCCTCAGAGGCAGAGCGAATTTTAGAAAATGGCATCCAGGCGATCCTCATCATTTAGCTCTGCTGCACTGCTGAAATGCATAGTCTGGCTGATGGACTACGGAAGGATTACGATTTACGATGGCACACACCGCCACCCGAACCAGCATAAAAAGGAGGTGATCCAGCAGGTGATCCAAGGCTTGCGCCATCGTTTTGACACCTTGCGGACCCTGGGCCAGATCCAGCATAAATGGTCAGATCTGAAATCGCCCTCAGAGGCATTATGTATATTTGAGGTAGAACAAGTAAGGTGCTGTCTATCCGGCTAAGTGCATAGTACAACCATCCACCATACAATGAAGTGAATATGAGGACATATTGCGGTACCTATAAAGAAATACACAATATGGGCAATATACTTGAAAACGTTGTTGAAATGTAAAAACATTAGTGCAAACAATCCAGTGCAAACAATATAGTGCAAATACATTATAGGTATAATGTAAACATTTTAATTATCACCTACCTAGTATTCTCATGGACACGTCTAAGTCTCTTTTCTTCTGACGCTTGTCATACAACTGGAACAGAGTCCCAAACTCAGTTGTATTTTGTAATCCACATAGGTAATTGTAATCCAAATGGGTAAAAAAATAGCAGCAAAGGTTCCTTAAAAAAACCCTCTTTCAAGGGGCTCCCCAATAACCTGAAAAGGGGGAAAAAAGGGATGAGGCGCACGTATGCGCAACTTGGTTAAAACTTTTTTTTTTTTGATGGGGGGAGTCGTGACAATCCAACGCAGGGCAACAAAAATAAAAACAAATGCCAACTTGCTCACCCTTCAAGTTAAGTCCACGTTGTGGCTCCCATAAAAGTTGCATGATCCTTACTTAAGGGCCAGTAGGTTCTCTTCACTGCTGCTGGAGCTAAAAGACATGAGAGGGCGCTCCTGCCTCATGAAAGCTACACTGGCTGTGGCAGCAGACCTCCACCGACCTCTCAGGGATGGTCTTAGTAGTGACCGGGCGGTCACACTGGCAAGGGCTGTGGCACCTTAGGCCTTGCCCTTTACCTTGTAGGGGCAAGATCCTCCCGCTGGCATACAAGGTGACAGAATCTCCGGCTGTAAGGGCTCTGGTAACGGTCTTCCGCGAGTGGCGGACTGTGCGGCCAGCACATGCCATGGCAGTTGGTATTGTGCCGCTGATGGCTGGTACACAAAACTGTTGGTGGCCATCTGTCCCACATGAAGAAGGGGTTCCAGCTGAGCTTGGGATTTCTCCTTAGATTGCAGAGTCCCCTCATTGGTCTCATGGGAACACCGATCCTCTTCTGCGGCCTGGGCCTCCTCAGTCCAGTCTTCCGGGGGCGCTGCAGGAGTAGCTGGTCGCATAAGGAGTTTCACCCCAGTAGCAAAGGGGCCTTGGAGGCTCTTCATAGGGGTATACTCCACGTAATCCCCTGCGTGGAGATTGTGGCAGATGGGCGGAAGATATGGCCGCTTTACAGAACGGCGGTTCACATATAATTCTTCTGCCGTCTCCTCAACGGCGATAAAACCAACTCCCCGTTCGACACTGAACCACATAATGGTACTCTTTCTGCGCTCCAGCTTGGGGTCACCGGACCGTGGGTACTCCAAAACCTGCACAACCCACTCCTCTACCAATTTTTTGTATTCCCAGAGGGTCAGGGCGTTCCGGGTGACAGCCTCGGCGACCATCGAATTTTGGCGAAGGGAGTAGTCCTTCCACGGCGGAGCGGGAACTCCTGCCGCCTCCGCCGTGTCAGCCAGCTGAGTGAACACCTCAGCAGGCATCTCAACTGACTTCTTAGGCTGCCGGACATGTTGAGAGATGTAGATCTCCTCCGGTTCCTTCTCCTCATAGTGATCGGTACCCCACACCATGCCTCCCCAGTCAGGGCCTCGCTGTGTTGCCATCTTAATTGCCTGAGTTGCCTTGTCTTCTTCTCGCACTGGAGAAGGGCGCGGAGCTACCGGGGAGGAGTCTTCATCGCTAATTAATTGAATTCATACGCAACAGCGTATAGAGTAACTTATACGTAGCAATAGCGTATAATTTATAGGACAAACTATGTAGTGAATGCGTACAAAGCCAAACCGAATCACCTAATATTCGGATTCGATTCGCAGCTAAAAATTCCCAAGATTCGATACGAATCAACAAATCGACAAATCGATTCGCTCATCTCTAAAGGGAATCTGTCACCACAGAAACTCCCCTAAGTTAATTTACTGGCTGAACACTCAAAAGAGCATTCAGGATATGTAAATTTTAGTCTTATGCTCACCTGCATTTACCTACAATAAGCCTGCAAATAGTCCATGTGTGAAACATCTAGGAGTCCTCTCCATTGTATCGTAGAACTCCTCTGTATAGTAGGATTTGCAGGCTTACTGGAGAGGAATACAAGTCAATAGAAAAATAAATACATTTTCATCTACCTTGTGTTTACACCTAAGCAGTTCAGGTATCAGTTGAGTGGAATGCCCTGGTTTCATTCATTGTACAATAACTCCATTCTGTAGGTAACAGTATACATTTATATTGGTGAGTACATGTAAGAAAACATTTGACTTAATGCTTCTAATTAATTTTACTGCCCACATCATTGTACCCCTGATTGAGGCATCTGACAGCAATAATACAGTATAAAATAAAAAAATTTATAAAATCATACTTACCTCATCCATTTAATCGCTACCATCTTGATTGAAGATCTACAGTAGTGTGACATCTTGTGTGGCCCGTGATGACGTCTAGTGATGAGCAAGAATGCTCGGCCGAATACGATATTCGGCCGAGCATGGCGGCGCTCGGGACCAAGCGGTGTTTGGCTACGCAGCCAATCAGCGTGCTGGGTGGTACTGGCATTCACTGTAATGCCGTAGCCATGTTGGCTACTGGCATTACAGTGATTGGCTGGCCGGGAACGCGTCATCGGGTGCTTTATAGCACCCGGTGACATGTGACCCGGGTCAGTCTTAGTCAGGGAGAGCTGCTGCAAGGAGGGACAGATAGTGTAGGGATAGAAATTGGCTAGGCAGGGCTAGTTTTTCTGTTTAAAAGACCCAAAAGCCCTTTTAAGGGCTATTATATCTGGCTGCAATATATATATATATATATATATATATATTTTTTTTTTTTTTTTTGGGGGGGGGCAAAAATTGCACAAGCTTGCCTGACCTAAACACCACCTGCGTAGCGTGTGCATTATAACGTTTCTGTATCCTATATACCTGACATCCGGTGTCATTTTTTTCAGCAGCTAATCAAGGTGACACTACCTGCGCTGCGTCTGCTGTATAACGTTTACACAAGGAGGGACAGATAGGATTTGGCTAGGCAGGGCTAGTTGTTCTGTTTAAAAGACCCAAAAGTCCTTTTAAGGACTATTGTTATATCTGGCTGCAATATTTTCTTTTCATGGGGGGGCAAAATTAGCTCAAGTTTGCCTGACCTAAACACCACCTGCGCAGCGTGTGCATTATAACGTTTCTGTATCCTATATACCCGACATCCGGTGTCATTTTTTTCTGCCACTAATCAAGGCGACATTGCCTGTATTGCGTGTGCATTATAACGTTTCTGTATCCTATATACCTGATATCCGGTGTCATTTTTCCTTGTAATTTTTGGCAGCACTTGCGCTTTATGTACAAGTAAATATATGTGTCCTAACAATATTTCTCTAAAATCAATGTTATATTTGGTTTTGGGGGGTGTTATTGTCATTCCGTAAAAGTGGCGGAATACTCGGACAACATCGTTCCCAGCAGCGACTTGGGAGTCCAAGATGCATCTAGACATCCTCCCCATGCTGTTCCCAAACCATTTCAGTGGTGTTTCCACCATTTTCTCACCTTTCAATATGAACCGCCTAGTGTTCAACCCGATCACTACGGTGCTTGATCAACACTAATGACGTCATAAGGTTAGCTGGTGTTGCAACATACAGTAATACGTCACCGCTTCGTGTGAGCTCTTCACGCTCAAACGGATGAGATAAGTAGGATTATTTTTTAATTTTTTACCACCATTCAGTGAAAATTGATTTGCTACCACAAAGCATGAGGAAATTCTGATTTGTTGTGAATTGAATTCCCTGAATTTTCCTGAACTTCGTGAAGTTTGCATAAAATGGTCTTTGTGTGAATGTACCCTTAATATAAAGGAGGAAATTTACCTTCCTGCTGGATTTAGTTTTGCATCAAAAACTGCATATAAAAAAAACTTTAAAAGACAAAAATGGGCCTTAAAAAGCCATGTAGTAGAAGTAACAAATATTTATTTAGTGATTCTATGCCACTATGTGTACTTTCTATTTGGGCTTGTTTTTATCATTTCCTTCTCTTAAAACATGTAGAGTTTGACACTGAATATCACATATGATCATCTCCTAGAATATACTGCCATAGTAAATAGGAAATTTACCAACATTTTCTGCATTTTGTAGGCATTAAATAATCTGACTGAAATACCTTTTAAAACATGTACACAAGGATTACCTAAATCCCTGTCCTGTTCAGGACACATCTACACAATGTAGCCATTGCTATGTAAAAGGTCTGTCAGCCTTTTAGTCTGCTAAGTTTTAGGCATTGTTAGCAGATCTGCTTTAATCTTCCTTGTTCTAAATAAACATGTCCAAATGAAAAGCTGATAATCACTCTTCTTAATGGTTATTTGATAGCCTTCAAAGTAAATGAATTTCCATTTCCTACATATTTTTTTAACATGGTCTTAAATTGCTAAACATACAAACAAGCAAATAAGAAAAAAATGTGTATTATTCATATGAGTTATTTATCTTAAATCATATCTATGTAAGCCAAGTATGCAGTGATGCTGGTCACCCATTCCTGCCACTGTCCCACTTTCCCAAGAGGACACAATGCCTCTCCTCTTACCCTGCTGCTGTCTCTCCTTCTAGTCTGGTAGTCTGGACCTGCTGGCTCTCCTATGCCCTCCATCACTGGACTCAGCTGCTAGAATCGCATGAGTCCTTCTACACTTGCCAGCTAGGCCTCCTCAATGTGCCTGTAGGGTGCACGAGCACATGCTCCCCGGCTCATAAAGGGCCAGCACTCATGCACTAATCTTCCCCAGACTATGGCTGGCCACCTCAGGGTTCTTAAGGCCCCAAGGTGATGGTGCCTAAGCAATATTTGTATCTAGCTTGCTACTTCGTGTGTGGTGTGCTGTTTCATTTGACTTAACACGTACTGACTTCTGCTCAAATCCCAATTCTGCTGCCTGACCTCTCTCTCTGTCTGCCCTGACCCAGGCCTGTCACTGACTATGAGGTTTACCTGTGCCTTCATGGCTATGCACTGGTGTCTCTTGACCCCCATGGGTCAGTAGCCAACCACACGGAGACTGCTTCAAGATGTAGCAGCCTGGAGTGTTCCCTGCAATGAAGATCCCTGTATAGAAGTTAAAGGGTGTAAACCAGGGAACCACCAGGATAACACCCCTAGATTTAGCCCTAAATAAATTCCATTGGTTTGCACAGTGGTTCCACACTCACTGCAGTAACATATGCAGGTCAATATCAAAACATAGATGGGAAACATTCCATTGCATTTAGTAGACAATGTTCCATTTACAAAATCTGTGATGTTCGAAGACAATTTAAGTAAAATTATTTTTATCTGAAGTTAAACCGTCACGGTATATGCTTAGTTGAATCTTTCTGTGATGGATATGATCAAATTTATTAAAATACTTAACATACATATACCTGAATAACACAAAGATGTTCTGAGGGATCAAAGGCAGGAGCTTAAGCATCTATATCTCCCATGAAAAATAATAGGATCATTGTTGTGCATACCAGTTAATCCCTTTGAGATGTCTGCCATTGGCCTGTATGTATTCATCTACAGCACAATAGGCCATTATGAAACAGTAAAACCATTTAGTCTAAGACAGGCTTGCCCTGATGCAACAATATTGGTGCATACATTTTAAATACTAATTTCCCTTACCAAAAATATATTTTTCTCTAAAATGAAAGCCGCACTAATGGGAAATATGTAATATTGTCAAAGGTACGTGAGGAAAAGTAAATTTTTATTACCAAAATGTTTCTTGATAATACACTATATTTCCAACTAGATCATTATAAACTTTATCGTGTCTGTACAAGATATTCTAGAAATATAGACAGACCAGAACAAATTAGGAGAAGAACTGTGTGAAACTGCCATGTAATGCTGCTATGTTCATGCATGCAAAATGATGGACACTTTGGTGGACCCCAAAGACATATTTCATAAGGAGTGAACTAAAAAAAGGTGAAGTATTATCTGTCTTTTATACTTACTATCCTTATATCATTCACTCCTGATTTCGGTTTCCAAAACAGCATCAGGAAACCTGACCACATGGCCATATCCTTATTCAATGTTTTTTTGTTGGTTGAAGTCGGTCTCCATCATGCAAGAGCCAAAAGTGCTGCATTGGATTTAAAGGGAATCTGTCACTTCCAATTTGGACTGTTACCTACAGTAATACATGGGTAGTATTACAGATATGGAGTCCAGATCTCTATTTTTTATTGTCCTACCTTCCCTCATTCCCCTGTTTTCAGCACTCAAAGCTGCATTGAAATACACAGTCTGGACTGCTGTGCTGTGCCAAAATAATGGAGAGGACTCATGTGCACATGCAGAGCAGTCCTGACAATGCATTCAATGCAGCTCTGAGCCTTGACAGCGGAGGAATGGAGGCAGTAGGAAAATAAACAATAGTGATTTGGACTCATGTATTACTGTAGATCAGGGATGCTCAACCTGTGGCCCTACAGCTGTTGCAAAACTACAACTCCCAGCATGCCTGGACATTCTACAGCTATCAGCCTACAGCAGGGCATGATGGGAGTTATAGTTTTACAACAGCTGGAGGGCCGCAGGTTGAGCATCTCTGTTGTAAATAATGGTCCAGAAAAGACAGATTTCCTTTAAGGCGGGTCATTCACAAAAGAGAGCTATCAGTCAAATGCTCATCAACAGCTTTCACACCGATCCCCTCATATACATATCTGTTTGACTTAGCCAAGCAAGTATATTTTCCCAGTAGGAATAGATGGAGGAAGCCCATGCCATACTTCTCCTCCTCCAGCAGTGGCTAACAGTATCTGTTTGAGAACAAACAAGTTATGGAAAGCATTTGGCCAGCATACATCTAATGTGTATGGCCAAAGAACACCACAGAAGATACGTTTTTTTCCCGTTTAGTCTGAGGCTATCAGATTGATAATTGCATCATGTATGGCTAGCAGGTGAACATCAAAAGCGCCCTATGTCATTCAAGCTTAAAGTATTAAACAATGTTCTATAAAAAGAGAATCCAGATTAGTAGGGAGAGTCTGAGAAAACGAGATATATCAGTGGTAATAGGTATCAATAAGAAATGTGCAGAAAACTTAGGCCATGTTTACACATTTAGCATTCTGTTGGAATTTAGGTGATGATGTCTGACAGGCTGATATTCTACAAGCAAAGCAATTGTATGATGTATTTTATACTACATACTGTAAAAAAAAATCAAGGTATAATTAATGTACTGTGGATTTTAAATTGCCAGTCTCTTCCAGTGGATAATCTGTGGCAGAAATCCAGGTTTCAGCTGTAAATTTTCTGGGCAGCCCAAGGCATATCTGCCTATGGAAAATCCATGCCACTTGAATATGTCTTTAAGGCTTATGTAAATAGGGATATCATGGCTCCATGCAAACTCAGAGTTATATGCAGCCTTAATAGAGTACCTCCTTTTATTGTGGCATGCTCTCTACATAGAATATTGCCATAGTTCAGGGCTCTGTAGTATACCATATGGCATGGCACGACATGCCTTTGAGCATGCTGTCATTTTGGTGCAGATGTAAGCAGGAGCGTAGCTAAAGGCTCATGGGCCCTGGTGCAAGAGTTCAGCTTGGGCCCCCCTCCTCTTAGTGCTCTGTGTGTCTTCTTATGCATTACAAGGGTCTTTGGGGCCCCTCATAGCTACGCCCATGGATGTAAGCTATGTTCAGATGGGTTGGGAAAAAGCCACATGGAAATTGACCTGCGGTATGGATTTTGCTGCTAGTTACATCCCACATGCACTATTCCTTGCAGAATTTTCATTTTGTTGTGAAGGAAAGGGGTTCGTATATACCCTATTTGTGATAATTTGAAATAATTTTGAGGAATTAAAGGTATTTTTTTGTGATTTATTTATCTTTACCACTAGTACAGATATGCACATTTAGCTTAAAAATATTGACTCCGTATGGACGGAAGTTAGTTTTTTTATGTATGTTTTAACTTTGTCTTTTTATATTTTGTAATTGGATAATATGTAATTATGTTAATATGGAGTGGGAGGTATTTAATGGAGCATCTGGAAGTGAAACGTGCCCTGGAGCGAAACTCACGTGGTGTCGGTAGCTGTGAGAAATCACTGTGGATTTCATGGTCTTTTGTGCGCTTGATGTGCCTGCTTTTGATCTGTACAATAAATCATTGCTGTTTTACTGAATTGTGCTGTACTTCAATTTTTTGGGATGGTCTACATCTTTCTTGATATTTTACTGTGGAGCATGTCTGGAGTAAAGAGCATTATATCATCTGCCACTGTTCAAACTTGATGGTGAAAAATGATTCTGTGTGATATCCTATGCCTACATGAAAATTCCTTCAAGAGGGTTTTTATCTTGGTCCAGATCGTTTTTTTTTATGAAGACATAAGCAGTGCAAACTGGTATCTTTTACTTTTCTGACATTGATTTGAGATCTGATCACTCTCATTCTGGTCCTGCAACACTTTATTTGAATAGACTGCCATAGGAGTTTTATTATTACTTCTATTTCCAGAGTTTTCAAAATAATTTCTACTGAGAACCTATATCAATCATTTTAATTTTGTGAGTGTTATAACAGGGAATAATGTCCTAAACAAGCAGAACCACACCTTACTCTGGGCTATTAATCATACATAAATCAGACCACTCACATTTAAGTAGTACAAACAGGATGCACCAACATTCAGAATCTATCAGTTATTTTAGTGATACAGTTAGTGTGCCTCAGTATTAAAGGCAGGTGTAATATATCGCTGTATGCATTACGTTCTAGAGCACCGACATTCAGAGTTAATCTGTTATTTTCGTGATACAGTTAATGTGCCTCAGTATCAAAGGCAGGTGTAATATATCACCGTGTGCATCTGTTCTATTAGCAATACAGTTGTTATACACTATGGTCAACAGACAGTTGCCTGGGCGCTGCAAAGGAATGGGCAGTGGCAAAACGATGATGTAGCCAGCACAAGTAGCAGCAGAAGAAGGGAGGGTGTAGCACCGCAACAACAGAACAGAGCTGCCACTGTCATCCAGTGGTCGTGTTTTGAACAACAATCCAGCTGCACTTGAATGGTTCACTTACTCTTCACAATCATCCTTAGTGACAACATGGCCAGGAATCGGTGGGTTCCTCTAACAATACTCTTAGTTTGTATGGCCCAGGGACTGCCTCTATGACCTCCCCTGTCCTGAAACTGTCTCTTGCTTTTGCTGAAGAATTCAAATGCAAAACAGATCAGGACAGTTCTTAGCTTGCAATAGACTGGCAGATGTTCACAAGTGCACTTTCCACAGATGTTACAGGTTTCATGGGTAGTTAACAGACCAGGGTTTATTTAAAGACATCTTCCTCAATATGCGCTTCACTAGCTGAATCTGACATATGCAACCAGTGTGGTGTACATTTTAGGTAATACAAGGCAACTAGAGGGTGATCCCCTCATGGCACCTTTTTTGAACAGGTTGTCGTACTTACAGTACACGTCCACAAAATTGACCTTTGGAAATGGAAATTTTTGAAGCGGGCCAAAGTGTTATTTGGTATTTTCAGGCACCTGATGGTGACTGTGGATATGGCCTTTTAATATAATGCACAAATAATGGCAAATTCAGGCAATATGCGTATCAAAGCAAAATACATTCCTAACCCTTTCCTTTGCATTTCACAGTGTTCCGCTACTCTGGAGCAGGATGCTGCACTATCACTAAAAGTAACCAGAAAAAGCTAAAGTGAAAAAA
Source organism: Rhinella marina (assembly GCA_900303285.1). Lineage (NCBI taxonomy): Eukaryota > Metazoa > Chordata > Amphibia > Anura > Bufonidae > Rhinella > Rhinella marina. Next base: position 15,316 of record ONZH01024636.1, read on the forward strand.
AGCTCACATGAAATTAGTATTGCAATATATTCATATGCTTAAAGGGGGTTTTCCAGGCTCCTGATACTGATTATCTATCCTCAGGATAAGTCATCAATATCTTATAAGTGGGGACCAGACAACCTGTACCCCCACAATCAGCTGTTATTTTGCAGCCACCTGCAATGGAATTACGTATCACTTTGAATGGAATAGAAAGCACAACTCCATTCAAAGTGTAGTGATCATGCCAGGTTAATGCAGGTCAGCTCCCATTCACTTCAATGAGAAACATACTGCAGTAACCCAACCTGGCCACAACACGTTGAACAGAGCTGTGCTTCCTGCTTCATTCAAGAGCTAGTTATTGTGCTGAAGGCTGCAGAGAACAGCTGTTCCGGGATGAGGGGGTGTGGGATGTCAAACCCTCATAAATCAGATATTAATGACCTATTCTCAGGATCGGTCATCAATATCAGCAGCATGGAAAACACCTTTAAGTATTGATAAACTTAAAAAGCATCGGTTTGATGTATTCATTTTATGAATGGTTATCTACATGGATATCTAGATATCCATGTAGATATCTAGAATAATGAATATCTATGGCACTTGAATTTTCATGTGGGCTTTCTTTATAGAACCATTTGAGCAACAGAGCTGTGATTCCAGTTCTCCACCTAATAATATAATGAGGATTACCTTGCAGAAAACACCTTTCTCAGATATATAAACCAAAATTACTTTTCTTTCTCATTGAGAACTTTTATCTCACTGAGATTACTGTTACAGATGGATAATACTAGATGGCCCACGAGAAAGTAGCCCACTTCTAGTAATAGTATGACAAGATGAATTAGCACATGGATTGTTTTTATTTAATTAAACATAAGTCACAAAAGACGGTGAAAGTGGTCCCTGTTCACATCTATACATCTTTTGACACACTGGATTATGTTGGCTGATACTGTTTGCAACTCTTCAACAGTGATGCTGCGGATACTGTTTGTGATATTTTCCCTGAGTTCATCCAGTGGATGTGGATTGTTAGTGGACACTTTTTGTTTTAAAAATCGCATATGGAAAAGTCTGGGGAACGTGGTGATCATTAACCCTTGCTCAGAGTTTGCGTCTCTGTAAACAGTTCATGAACCTGTGTCCGTGAGTTCCGTGAGATGTGGCATGTTACCCCAACTTTTTGGAAAAGGCAGGACATTTTTTCTTCTGGTGTTACTTGGTTGTAAAATAGAGTTATTCACAGTTTATTTAAAGAAAATTGGGCACAGTATTCACGTTCCTGATACTGTGTACGAAATGCCAATTTTTTGGTCGTGAAGTGGTGTTTCGTGAGTTGAATGGGGATTTTCAGTGGACCAGTTCCTTGTATTCTGGGAATTTACATGACCTGATATATGAAACCAAGCTTCATCCATCATGAAGTACAGCGATGGGTCCAAATGTCTGTCAGCAATCATAGTCAGCAACCAAGTCCAGTAATTCACACATTTAGCTTTGTCAGACTCTTTCAGTTCCTGTGCACACATTATTCGGTACGGTGTCATAGATTTCAGCACTCGCTGACACATCATTTGTGATACACCAACTTGCTGAGGCAGACTTCAAGTTGATTTCTGGGGGCTAATTGCAATCCACTGCTGGATTTCATGCACAACTTCAATTGTGCTGGTCGATAGAAGCATTGCTTTCTTCATGTTTTAAACAGAGCCAGTTTGATGCCATTTCTGAACCAGACTCTGAATCCAACATTTAGTTGGTTTTGTTCCTGGGACTTCTTGTCTCTTGCATTTCCTTAATTGATATCCTTCGCACATAGCCTTCCACAATCACTATTCGCTGTTCCAGGTAGAACACCATCTTTCTGACACAATAGGCCACTTTTATCTAACTGAATAATAAGTCAGTCTTAGTTGCCCATAGCAAACAATCAGAGCTCAGCTTTCAGTTCCTACAGGGCTCTGAAAAAATAAAAGCTGAGCTCTGAGTGGTTGCTATGGATAACTAAGACAGATTTACTATTAGGCAGTTTGATTTGGAGATATTGGAGGTGGGCTACTTTATTGTGGGCCATGTAATTTGTTTTTACAATGGCATAGTAGTAAGGAAATAAAAAAATAAAATATTCTAAAAAAAATTTATACAAAAGTACCCTGTTCTGATGTAAATAACCAATTAATTACAGTATTCCCATCCGAATTGCTATTAAAGCAACTTCTAATATGAAACTTGCAGTCTAGTAGAGAATATACAACTTCCCCAACATTGCTTTGCTAATCTATTAAAAGAATCCAAGCATAGTTTTTTGTTCTTATTTTTCTTTAAAATATATGTGTTTGTGTGCAAAGCATCTGTCAGCATTAGACTGATATATACGGTCCTGAATTTTTCTGGTCATAATGTATTTTTATTTTTATGCATTCTGCTGTTGATGATACGCAAGGCTATATTGAACTAAAAATAATAATAAAGTAAATCACAGGCCTCTTCTATAGGTAAGCAAATCAGCAAAGTGTCAGCATATGCTTTGTGTGCTGTACTTTACCTACATGGTAGAATAGACAGGTTTAGAGGAATATCTTCATTTACCACACAAGGAAATCATAAGATCCTGGATAAAATAGTCATGCCTCATTTACAACTTCTTAAATCATCATTTTCTGCTGCTGAAAAAATTGACATGTGTTTTATTCTAAATGTTGATTTAAAGTGAGACACATGAAAAAGCACAAGAGAAAGTAAATGTAAAGGCCAACTTCAACTTCACTCAAGTGTTTATTTGGGCTCATTTCTTCTTTTGAAAATGTAACCTTTTGTTCTTTTCCTGATCATTTTGTCAGTCATACATATTAAAGGTTTATTTCTGTCTCATAAACTGGCATATGGTTAGGATATGCCATAACTATGATCAGTAGGGATCCAACCACAGGGACCCCTACCGATCCTGAAAATGAAAAGGCTTCATCGTTAATTCTCTGTTGTGGTCCCTTTAATTGTTTTTCCCTTCACAGCAGTGCCCCAGCCACCCACCAGTGCAGGGAAAGGTAGTATCCACTATTCACTTCAGGCAATCTGTGCTTCTCTTCTCCTGCACAATGTGAGACTGGGATGCCACTGCACATGGAAAAACTGTGATTCACTTCTGCTGCCCCATCATTCATGCTATCCGGGAGATTCATCTTATTTCTATGCCATCCGTTTATGAGATAGGAATTGCCTTTTAAAGCCTACACCCAACTGTAGTATTAAGATTAAGTCAATATTTATTATTTTACGTATTTCTATTATATTAATAATAGCTGTTATTTGTATTCACTCTGCTATTTGCTGCCTTTTATCTGTTTTCCATTATGGTATAGCTACGGTATGCTCAGTGTTCATAACTTAGCTGCTTGGGAGTCTCAAATCCTCCTACTTCCCTATGAGATAGTTAGGTATCATGGACACGTGTATTTTAGAGTCATATAACATGGATCTCAAATATGGTGATGTGGCATTTTATTGCAGGCTCCACATGATAAATGTATGTAAAGTCAACTGGAAAATACAAAAATTACAGCATGCTGCATATTGTACCATAATTTTGAACCCAGAAATCAGTGCTTACAGAGGAAAACACAATCAATGAGACAGGACCTCTCTCTGAACTAAGTGCCCGCAATATGTACTGTATGCAATGTGGTTCCATTTTGGGCACTGTATATGTGCACTTCAAACTGTTAAATGTATAACCATTAGTACACCACTCTCACAAAGAATAGGGAGCAGAGCAGAGACATTTTTTCGGATTTGCTCCGTTCGAATCTTAAATGTTCTTAAGCCTTTGTACGCATACGCTACGTACCTGTGCGATGAATTGTATGCAAATGCTACATATCAGTTAATTTATATGCTGATGCATACGAATTCAGTTAATTAGCAAACTTTTACTGTATGTTCGTTATTCGTTTGGAAATAGGCGGCAAAAAGCCCAGGAAGAAAGTGGTCACCTAACCTAGCGGGAAGGGCTTGCTCTGATTGGCCCATAGGCTCGGTAAGCCTGTGACGCTTCAGTTGTGCTGCGACTGCTGAGGCGAGCAGAAGCACTGTCTGTGAAGTTCTGTTGTCTTCAAATAGTGGTGTAATTGTTCTGGGCATCCATAATACAGATATCAGGGATACTGCAGGGCCAGTGCAGGGCAAGTGCAGAGCTAGTAATTAATCAGGCAGGAAGAGAGACAGGGAGAGAGACAGGGAGAGAGACAAAGACCTGCAGGGCCACAGTCAAGTGAAAATGTCTGGCATGGAAAAGCAAAAGGGTTCCAGTTCCAGCCAGACCTCGAGCTCCAAAAAGAAGGAGAAGGTGGCACAGGGCAGCAGTGGCAAAGGACATGTAGCCGGAGCTTCTACTAGTAGAATTCGTAATAGTTGGCCACTGTTCCACCAGGCTAACCCACCAAGGCACAAAATTGTAGTGGAGGAGAAAGTGGATGAGGTAGTGGAGTGGATGGCACACTCATCTCAATCGCAGCCAGATGACATGCTTTCTTCTGCTGATATAGATTCATGTAGCCAGGGGTCAGACTCAGAGCGTTCCTCCTGCTCCATCATTCTGCTCCAGCAAAGCCCGTCATTTTCTGCCACCTCTCAGCCTTCAGTCCCCCCTTCTAGTTGTGTCCCTTCTACATTTTATCAAATAAAAGGCCACCAAACCCCACCGCATAATCTGGCAGTAATAGAGGACAGCCTCCCTGATGATTTTTTAGAGAGCAGTCAGACGTTGGACTGCCCGGAATTGGAGGTTGGTGGGGAACAGCCTATATTGCAGTCAGTAAAAAGTGGTTGCGAGTCTGATGATGATTTGTTAGACAGGAGGACCTGGGAGGCGAATCGGGCTGCCTTGGGAACTAGTGAGACCCCAAGTATGGTGGGGCCGGCATTAGGGTCTAAGCGTGCAAGGGCTACAAGCTTGGCCAGCTCTGGAGGGCGCATGTCCGGTGTGTGGAAGTATTTCACCTCTCTGCCGGGGGACATCAGCACGGCCACGAGCAATTTCTGTAAACAGAAGTTGAGCTGTGGGAAAGGCTCAAATGTAGGGACCACTGGTCTATGGAACCATCTGAAGCGGCGTCATGCCGCAAATCTGTCTTACCAAGGTGGATTAAAGCAGCGCATTAATACTGAAGAGCTGGCTACTTCTCCCAGGGTCCCTTGTATCAGGCAGGCCGCATCCAGGGGCGTAACTCAGCCCGCATCCAGGGGTGTAACTAGTACATACACCTCGTCGTCAACCGTGTGCATTTCTCCACCTCCTCTTATTCGTCAGCCGTCCATCGTCGAGTGCATGGCCAGGAAGCAAGTCTACGCAACAAGAAATCCAACAGTGCGCAAACTTAATAGTCATCTGACCAAGTTGCTGGCTGTGCAGTCTCTGCCATACAATTTAGTTGACTGCACAGCTTTTAGGGAGCTGATGGCTTGCGCTCAGCCGCGCTGACAGATCCCTAGCCGGCATTACTTTTCAAACAAAGCTATCCCTGCCCTTTACTCGCACGTGGCAGACAATATAGGATGATCCCTGCAGCTGTATCTCTGCACCACCGTGCTCGTCACGGTGGACACCTGGGGCAGTGCTTATGGCCAGGGGCAATACATGTCCTTTACGGCCCACTGGCTGAATGTATTTAGTGGCAGCAAGGCAGGAACCCCCCAGCAACAGGGCCAATTGCTTTTGGCACCTCCAAGTGCTTTCCAGCCAGAATTGCAGACCACCCAACACTTATCCACTTCCTCCTCCATCTCCACGGGCAGTCTGCCTGCTTGAGCTTCAGGGCAGAGAGTTGATCCCCCTCCTTCCTATCACATGTGCCAGGTGAAACGCTGCCACGCTGTCTTAGACTTAATTTGTCTTGGCAACAGCAGCCACATAGGCCAGCGCTTGCTGCATTACATCAAGCAGCAAATAGGGCGCTGGCTGTCTCCCCGCCAGCTGGAAGTGGGCAAGGTCGTGAGTGACAACGGGACAAATATAGCGGCAGCGCTGAACCTGGGTCAATTCACGCATGCTCCCTGTATGGCACATGTCCTAAATCTAGTGGTGCAGAGATTTCTAAAAACATTCACTAGCCTGCGCACAGTGCTGGTAAAGTCACGGAAGCTTTGCACTAATTTGAGTCCCTCTTATGTGAGCCGCACCTCTCTGCTGGACTTGCAGCGGCAAAACGGTCTTCCGCCACACCGGTTGATAGGTGATGTGCCAAATCGGTGGAATTCCACGCTTCATATGTTGCAGCAGCTCCTTGAGCAGCGTAGAACAGTGGATAACTTTGTCCAGCAGCAGCCAGAATCTTCGACCATAGGGAGCACGTGTGGCTTAGATTTCCGTCAGTGGAGGCTGGTCCGAGATGCCTGCACTGTCCTAACGCCCTTTAAAGAAGCCACAAAATTAGTGACCCCTGACAGCTGCGGTGTGAACGACATAGTTTCACTAATATGTGTCCTTGAAAAGACACTGACGCTCATGCAGCAGGGGGCAACGGGGGAAGGAAATCCTGGCCATCTCTATGCACGTCATGCTGTCACTGTAGGGGAGCCCCAACTACAAAGTTCTGTGGAGGTGCAGGAGGAGGATGAGGATGAAGAACTTCAGGTAGAGGAGGGGGAGGAGGAGGAGGATTTTGATGATGACCAGGAGGAGGAGGAGACACAGCTGGAGGAGCTGGAGGATGACGATTACACTTTCAGGGACACTCAAGTGTTTCAGAGAGAGGTTGAGATGGAAAGAACTGGCTCCTCGGGCACGCTGGCCAGGATGGCGAGCGGTATGCTCACATGCTTATGGAGTGACAGGCATATCCTAAAAATAAGGCAGACTGACGAATACTGGCTGGCGATGCTTCTGGACCCACGGTATCAATCCAACATGGGGGATTGCTTTCCTCCACAGGAAAGGGAGGAGAAATTAGCATCATTCCGGGAGAAGCTATGTAGTAACTGGAAGCTACTAAAGTAATAACTGGAATGGGTGGACTACAGTACCCAGAAAGATTATCAAAATTAGGCTTATTCACTTTAGAAAAAAGACGACTGAGGGGAGATCTAATAACTATGTATAAATATATCAGAGGTCAGTACAGAGATCTCTCCCACGATCTATTTATCCCCAGGACTGTGACTGTGACGAGGGGACATCCTCTGCGTCTGGAGGAAAGAAGGTTTGTACACAAACATAGAAGAGGATTCTTTACGGTAAGAGCAGTGAGACTATGGAACTCTCTGCCTCAGGAGGTGGTGATGGTAAGTTCACTAAAAGAGTTCAAGAGGGGCCTGGATGTATTTTTGGAGGGTAATAATATTACAGGTTATAGTTACTAGAGAGGGGTTGTTGATCCAGGGAGTAATTCTGATTGCCTGATTGGAGTCGGGAAGGAATTTTTTTCCCTAAAGTGGGGAAAACTGGCTTCTACCTCACAGGGTTTTTTTGCCTTCCTCTGGATCAACTTGTAGGAAAACAGGCCGAACTGGATGGACAGATGTCTTTTTTTCGGCCTTATAAACTATGTTACTATGTTACTATGTTACTATGTAACCTGGCCACAGCTTTCAGCCAGCCCCAGCCTGCTGCCAGCGTCTCTGAAAAGGAGGTCCGGCAGAGTCATCCACCTCCTGTCACAACCAGCAGCAGCCAGTTAAGCCTCATGAGTATGATGCAACAATTTTTTTCAGCCTCCCAACAGCCACAGCCAAGTGAGCAGGCCCAGACCACCCGCCTCAACGAACAGGTTCAGGCTTACCTGCAGTCTGGCTCGCAAAGACTCTTCTCAGACCCCCTGGACTTCTGGGCAGCCAGAATACAACAGTGGCCGGAACTTGCCCACTATGCACTAGGGTTTCTTTCCTGCCCAGCCTCAAGTGTCATGTCAGAGAGGATTTGTAGCGCCGCTGGGGGGGGGGGTTTACACCCAAACGGATCAAACTGTCACCTGGCAGTGTCCAAAAAAAAAACACCCTTACCTCCGATTTTCACACTCCTCTTGCTGAGTCAGATGATTAGAGCAGGCCTTGCAGACCGAAATGGTCTAAGTGTCTTCCCACTGTTTCTGTCAGCCGGCCCATAAAGTTGCATGCTAAATGTCTCTTGTGTCATGGGCTGTGCGAACCCGAACTCCCTAAACCAAAACCCCTAAATTTTATTAAAATCCAAAAACTGTTGTTTACCTTCGCCTCCATTTTCAACATTAGCACCTAGCAGGCGAGCAGATTCTTAAATTTGTTTTGGAGCCTATCCTCCCACAAAAAAAAAAAAAAAAAAAAAAAATATATATATATATATATATATATATATATAAAGCTGAGTGTATGTGTGTGTGTGTGTGTGTGTATGTCCGCTAAAGGAATCCGCACCGCTGCAGCTACAGTCACAAAATTTGGCACACATGTACATCAGGTGTCCGGGAAGATTTTAGAAAAGTTTTCAGCTCTCCAGGATGTACCGTTCCTGAGATATTCCCAAAAAATGCATTAGCCAATAGTAGCCTGGCCACATGACCCTTATCAGCCAATAGAAGCTCACAGGCACACACCAGGTTTCTATGACAACCTAGCCAGTTCACTGGTGTAGGTCTGCAGGCAGAGCACTGTGGATGACAATGGTAAATGGGTATTCCCGGTTACCATAACTATAACTTATGTTTTAAACTAACTCATCATCAATCATTACCTCATATAATGTAAATTTTACATATTTACTGTTCAGTAGTAATAAAAGATGTTTTCTTCCACTGCTACCCACCTTCCTCCTAAATTACTATGGCATCGATCTGTAATTCCGGCCACCGACAAAAGAAGGACTTAAAAGCACCAACCCCAGATCCCACTAAGTCACGCCCCTGACTCAGTCCGGCCACGCCCCTCCCATGCTACATTTGACTTGGATTAAAAATATTGGTAAAAATCACCTTCTGTCAGCTGCAGGGGTGGGGGGAGGGTGACTTTCTCCCTGCAGCTCATTGCTCAGACTGCACAGTGCTGCTGCTGAGAGTGCTGCTGCTGTGTCCATCCAGGCCCTGCGCATGACAGAGGACAGGGAGTCTGAGAGCCAGACCGTCCAGCCTAAAACAAGACCTCTGGCCACCCTAGGGGCAGGCTGATGTTAGGGTGGCCAGATGCCCGGCTTTAGGCTGGACAGTCCAGTTTACTGGCTACCGTTTCTCCGTCCGACGCAGTGCCTGGACAGACACAGGGATGTACACCCTTTCAGTAGCTCACACTCAGACAGCTTCTCCTCCATGTCTTCACGGAGCCAGGGGGGCGTGGCCTCATGTTTAGTGATGTGTCTTCATGGGAACTGGGGGCGCTGTTTCACATTTGGGGGAATGGCCGGTGAGGTCTGGCTTTCTGGGGTGTAGACAGTGGCCACTCTAGCTGCTGTGGAGGTCACAGTTAAAGGGGCGGGCTTCTGTAGAGGTCACTGTTAAAGGGGTGGGCAGCTGTAGAGGTCACTGTTAAAGGGGCAGGCTGCTGTAGAGGTCACTGTTGAAGGGGCAGGCTGCTGTAGAGATCACTGTTAAAGGGGCGGGCTGCTGTAGAGGTCACTGTTAAAAGGGGCGGGCTGCTGTAGAGGTCACTATTTAAGGGGCGGGCAGCTGTAGAGGTCACTGTTAAAGGGGCGGGCTGCTGTAGAAGTCACTGTTAAAGGGGCGGGCCGCTGTAGAGGTCACTGTTAAAGGGGCGGGCCGCTGTAGAGGTCACTGTTAAAGGGGCGGGTCGCTGTAGAGGTCACTGTTAAAGGGGCTGGCCGATGTAGAGGTCACTGTTAAAGGGGCGGGCCGGTGTATAGGTCACTGTTAAATGGGCAGGCACTGTAGAGGGCACTGTCGATATCTTTTAACGACACACACAAACAGTAAAAGAAATAAATTAAATATACCCGGGCGAAGCCGGGTCCTTCAGCTAGTATGTATATATATATATATATATATATATATATATATGTATATATAATAAAAAAAGTAAAAATGGTATTAAAAAATAAAATTGTTACTCTGTTGTTACCTCCGCCTCCCGTTACAAGTGACATTAGCGGAGATTGTTATCCTTCATTAGTTGTATTTACTATTTACACTGATGAAAAGCCCATATATAATTTTCACTCGCTATCTTTAGAAGGTAGAATGTTTACAGGCTTGTTGTCCAAACAAGCCAAGCCTTTTTCTCTTACTGTAATCCGTGAACTGGAGTGTGCGTAATTTATTAATGCTTTGGCCTGCTGACATCCTGTGTTCATTTACCCGGGAAAATGAAAATGGCCTTTACCCTGTCTTCTTCACACTAATGCGGGCTCCGGCCTATGCACAATTTTTGGAGGCTTCGGCCTAAACAGACACCCCTGTCTTCTTCACACCAATGCGGGCTCCGGCCTATGCACTATTTTTGGAGCCTTCGGCCTAAATAAACACCCCTGTCTTCTTCACACTATGTCAGGAAAGGGTTAAAGGTTTACAAAAAACTATCAAAAACAGCTTTTACAAGAATAATTTTAGTAATAAATAATAACAACTTACAACAAATAATAAAATAATAAACAAAAGGACAAAAAAAAGGTTACGCCGGCCTTTGCCGATGTCTGGCCATCATTGCCTGCATTTCTCTGAGCTCCAGCTGCAGCCCGCAAATAAGCCGGGAGGCAGCCTGGAGCCTGGTCTCAAATCGGTGTAAGGCTGCCTCCACTTCAAAGTCAGTGGGGATATCTGTAGGGGTGGAAACAGTAATATAATTAGTATGATCGAGTTAAAGTGGTGGTCCCAAGAAAAAAATTCTAAACTTTCAAACCAGCACCTGGATCAGAATACTTTAGCAATTGCATGTCATTAAATGTTTGGTATATCTACTGGAACAAGTTATTCAGTGACATGTATCTGTATTGAGCCTTTTTTTTTCCTTTGAACTGCTCACTGAGAAGGCCACACATGGTCAGTTTGGGATTTGTACTTACTGGACACCCATACTGAGTGGTCTTCCCATGGTCCAGGGGAAAATTCCTCCCTGCCGGTTGGAGCTACAAAAGATAAAACATAAATTTAGCTTATATTTTGAAGAGAGAAGGTCTACCCATTACACTTTTTATTTTACCTACCTTCTACCTCTGGAAGTTGAGCTGGTGGTGTTGAAGGAGCAGGTGGGGTCCTCTCTCGCGCGGTTGAGGAGGGTGAGAGGGGCTCCTCTGTGGTGCAGCAGCTTTCAAAAAACATGAAATAATGGCTTTACATTCTACTCTAATGAACAGTTGTAACTTCTGATGTTGATACATGTGAATTGTTTGGGGCTGGATCCCATTCCTAACCACTAGTGCTCTTATATCACTGCAGCTGCACTCCCCCGTAGCTTGGATTAAAAATAAATTAAATATGTTTACACTTACTAGAAGCTGCAGGTACTGTAGGGGCCGTCCGGGCATGACGCTGGTGGTGACCGTGGTGACGCCGCCATTGACGTTGCTCTGCGACATAAATCCGTTGAGATAAATGACCGTTTTTAATACTAACACTGTATACTACTATGAAGATATTATGGGTGAGAAGAGGGCAAATGGGGCCATATCCATTTTTTTCTTCTAAATGTGTATTTATCGCAATATATATCGTTATTGCAATACATTTCTTAATATCCTTAACACGGTGGTAATATTTTTGATATCGCCCACTCACATTAGCTGCAGCACGTCTGTGTATAGGTGGAGGAAGCGCTAACTATGAAGAGGCATATATCTAAGGGTACTTTCTTTCACACTAGCGCATTTGCCTGACACAAACGGGAGAACGGCCAGCCCCTTAACAATAATGGGGGACGGCGCTGATCCGGCCGCTATCTGGCAAGAACGTGGGGAATTGGCAGGACAAATACTGCAGAACAGCCTGCAGGATCACCACCACATATGTGAAAGTAGCCTAAGGCAAATTACTGGGAAGGGGCACGTATCTGAGAATACCTTCACTTGTTTGGGTAGAGTTAGAGGCATGGCCTAGCATGAAAGAAAATTGCTGCAGCACACTACGCACGCCCATGTTGTCCTTCTATACGGTTTTCATTATTGGCACTGGTATATATACAATACAGTACACTAATTTTTTAACATGTTTTTACTGTTCAAATATGTTGTTACTCACCCTGCCGTATCTCTGCGCGGATATCATTAAGCCGCTCTGGGCACTTAAACTTCAAATCGGATCATTTCCGCTGGATCTGGCCCGGGGTCCACACAGTGTCAAAACGATGGCACAAGCCTTAGATCACCTGCTCCTCTCCTTTTTATGCTGGTTCGGGTGGCGGTGTGTGCCATCGTAATCCTGCTGGTCCATCAGCCGGATCATGTATTTAAGCTATCCATAGCTAAATGCTGAGGGTCGCCTGGATGTCATTTTACAAACTTTGCTCTGCCTCTGAGAAGTGCATGCCGCGGCCTAGCGTCGTGCGTACCTGCATATTACGCAATCGCTAGACAATAGTATGCTGAGGATTCGTACGCAATTTGTACGCTCATGTGTACCTTTAACAACTGTATGTTCATTATTAGTGCGCAAATGTTTACAGAACACGGCAGAATAACGAATGATTTGTACGCAGCTTCGACTGAATAGCTTTGTATAAGGTACGCATCTTTTAAAAAATTCGACGAACATTCGGCAAAGCAAATTTTTAATCATTCGCTCATCTCTAACAGCATTGAAAGAATAGTTATGAACTAAAACCATTTTTAAGACTTGGAGTGAATTTTTTATGAATGTTGCATTACTGCTCTACTACACCATTAACATCTAAGCCATGGGAGGATAGTTAGGTACGTAGTGACACACAAGCTGATCATACTAAAAGGATACTGGTCCTAATAAAATAAATATATGAGCTCCCTGGTTGTTAAGATGGGCGCAGCTCAGTCTGAGATGGAGGAGCTGTCACAGGGAACAGAACTATTCTTGAATTGAACACTTCTGCTTGTAGCAGTTCACTGAATCTACCTGTTATGCTGACCTAGAGGTGCAGGTTAAAGAGGGGACAGATGGTTCCAGCTCAATTCTAAATGAAATATTGATTGTAGTTGAAAAAATGAATGCGGCTTTAAGTGACTTATCTGAACAAGTGGAAGGTATAAAAATTGACATTTCATTGATCCAAGATGATATGAGTAAGATAAAGGGAAGACTTGACCAGGTGGAGACTCGTGTTAGTGATATAAAGGATGATTAGTCAGCAATCTCAAGTGACGTGAAGAAACTTAAGATTTCATATATAGAGATGGTGACTAAATATGTGGAAATGGAAGAGAGGGCACAGGAATAATATAGAACTGACTAATTTTCCTGAAGGTTCAGGCGGAGACTTAAGGAATGGTCCCTAAATGCCTGATGTGGAAGGATTTATCAAAATGTTCTGAATTGAAAGTGCATACTATTTACCAACAAATAAGAGAATCCCTGGAGCCAATCAAAGACCCATAATAACTAAACTTGTATGCTCTACCCACAAGTGAGAGGAAGGGGTTTTTATTTACTTCTATCCCATTCATGTAACATACCTCTAGAGATGAACAAAGTTTTTAAACATTTGGTTTGGCTTCTTCCTCGAACTTCAAGAAGAAATTTGATTTGTTGCGAATTACTTCATCAAGAATCGCTTTCAATTGTATGAAACCCCTCAAATGCAATGCTGATCGTGGCATCTGTGACTCACATTCAATATTTTAGGGGTTAACAAAAAAATAATACTCACCTCATCCATTTGTTCGCGGAGAGGCCATCCACTCCTGTCTTGATTGAAGAAAACCCGGCAAATGATCTGCGTTGAGTGTGACAACATCACCATGTGATCTTGCTAGGCACATGCAGTGACGTTTTCACTGATGATGTCACTGCGTGCACCTTTAGTGGAAAGCCATTTACCACTTATAACTACTAATTCTATACATAAGGCTTTGTTGGGTATGCATTACCATCGTACTTTACATATATAGTACTTTACTTTCTCATGGACATAGATAGCATACAATTACATAAAAATATAGTTTGCAATATTACACAACAGGAAATTGAAGTTGAGGGAAGATTTGTATTTCTATACAGGACATTTGGTGGTCTGCAAGGGATGATTGCATCTGCTGTCTGTGTGTCTTGCTAGAATTTGTTCAATTAATGAGCGGAATATAAGGGTCTGGTAGAAGTTTTTAATAATGTTCTTTATTTCAGTCTGGACCAACATGACTGTAAGAAGGGTTGGGTTACAGCTCAGATCCAATACGCTGATATTATCAATGAAAAGGTTATAGAACAATCTCTCTTTAATTGTGTCAATCTCTTCTCTGAGATGAGGAAGACTGGTAATTTTTGGCTAAGATCTCTTAAAAAACAAAATCCTCATATTGCTTCTTTAAAATCTCATGCTCATACCAATTAGCGGAACTATCTAGCTGGAAAAGATGGACGCATCCTTCCTTCCTCACTTTGTGGGATCCTTGGATGCGTTGGAAACAAACTAAAAATGTATAATATATCATAAGGTTATACTGTTTGAGTAACATACTTTAGGCGTAGGTGTGTTGATTTAGGGAAACCCAGGGTGGTAGATTGTACTCCACGTTTTATTTTGATAGATTACTGTATTACTTTGCACTTTATTTTGTTTTAATTAGGGATGAGCGAACCGAACCGCAACGAACCAGATTCGTTACGAACTTTCCCGAAAGTTCGGTTCGTCATCGAACCGAATTTTCAGAAAGTTCGTGACGAATCTGGTTAAAATAACGGCGACGCAATATATACGCATATTTATTGAGAATGTACGCTAATGCGTACATATTCAGTTAAGTGGCGTACCTTTGACAACGCTAGACTGTATGTTCGTTACTTGAGTAGGAATGTTCGCAGACGCAGTATATGCGTACGCTAATGCGTACATATTCAGTTAAGTAGCGTACCTTTGACAACGCTAAACTGTATGTTCGTTACTTGAGTAGGAATGTTCGCAGATGCAGTGTATGCGTACGCTAACACGTACATATTCAGTTAAGTAGCGTAACTTTGACAACGCTAGACTCTATGTTCGTTACTTGAGTAGGAATGTTCGCCGACGCAGTGTATGCGTACGCTAATGCGTACATATTCAGTTAAGTAGCATACCTTTAACAACGCTATACTGTATGTTCGTTATTTGTGTGGGAATGTTCGCATTAGCGTACGCATTAGTGTAAATTCTCAAATATGCGTATATTTTGCGTCGCCGTTGTAGAAGTCACTTGGATTTTTTCCACTTTTTTCATTGTAATAGCAACTGCAAGTAAACGAAACTATACCCTATCAGACTCCCATTATTGTAGCAGCAATTATTCAGCCATTATAGCAAGGTTCGTTTTAGGTTCGGTTCGTACGAATCCGAACTTCACTAAAGTTCGCCGAACCGAACCGAACCGAACTTTTCAAAAGTTCGCTCATCCCTAGTTTTAATGTGTTATATTTGTGTCAATTGATGCATATACGTGCTTATAGTTAGTCCTCTGTCCCTCCCCACTCGTTATTCTCACCCCCCCTTCTTCCTCAGTCGACCATCCCCACTGACTGAGATCCCCCCCCACCCCTTCTTTTCCCTCCCCCTTCATCTCTTCACCTCTGGACATTATTAATCTATTCCTACTTTGGACTTGAGGCTTTTGGTTGATTTTAGGAGACATGTAAACACCTTGTCAGAGGGTGGCATCAGGATTGTACGAATTATAACACTTTTGTGATATGTCCTCTTTAATTGTCGATTGTAATGTTTACATCCTTTGTTTTAAAAATTAAAATAAAGATTAAATTTAAAAAAAATCTCATACTCAAGGCATATAATGGTTCTGGTGCAAATGCATTGTACCATTAAGGTAAGTATCTGATTGGCAGGGGTCTGCCTGCTGGGGGCCCTGTCATTCACTAGAATAGGGGACGGTGCTCCCCTGTTTGAATGGAGAGGCAGTGTCATTCATGGCAGCTGACGGACCAGTCAGCTTCATGGGACTTCTCTGACAATCCCATAGAGTTGCTTGAAATGCATGCAATCCAAGTGGTCAGACCCCCGAGAATCAGACACAAATCTTCTATCTTGTAGATGGGGTGGTTAAATTGTCATAATGGGACACCACCTTAAATTTAGATTGTGCTTAAAAATTATTTTCAAATGTATACTGTGCATCTAATACTGAGAATGACCCTAAGTTAAATTCCCTTTTGGACCAAGCTGTACCTGTCCCCATATCACTGAGGGACAACAAGAACTTCCCCAAGCACCAATACGATTGGAGGATAAACAAAATAAACACACCTGATAACGAATCCCCAGGCCCTCCATATTGTGTATTCTTTAGATTAAGATGACCTAATACTAGAGATGAGCGAGCATACTCGTCCGAGCTTGGTGCTCGTTCGAGTATTAGGGTACTCGTAAGTGCTCGCTGCTCGGACGAGTATCTCGCCATGCTCGAGGAAATGGCAACTTCCGCATCGTGCTTTTTTGGCGCCTATAAACTCAGCCAATCACAAGCCAGGAGACTCTGCGATACACCCAGCATCACGTGGGGCCCTTACATGTCGATAGCAGGGGTTGGCTGGCCTGATCATGTGACCCTGGAAAATACTACTGACTGGCCGCGGTGCTCGGCTCAGATGCCGTCTGGATGTCGTTAGGGATAGAGCTGCTGCGTTTCAGGTAGAGTGTTAGGGCCTGCATTTAGTTCTCTGTTAAGCAGGAATCACCCACAAAGAACCCAACAGCCCTTCTAAGGGCTACAAGACATTTTTTTTTGTCTCCTGGCTTGGCTGGCTGGCTGGCACTAGTAGTGCAGCTATCGCCATATATCCACCCCTTTTTTTTAATGTTATATCTCAGTGGATACAAATCCATTGCACACAGCAGTGTGGAACCATTCTGTGTGTCACAGTTCATCTGTCCACTCATGCCAATCCATATTTTCTGCCCAGGTGACACTTTCTGTACGTCACTTAATACAACCAAGTCTTTCGCTGCCTGTCACGTATATAGCTTGATCAAAAAATCTCTGTGCGACATTTGTCTGGGTCGCAGTCCTAAATAGCCACCGTCAGTAGGGTGTCAGTTTAGCTCTACGATAGTATTCTGCACGTCACGTTCCAAAAACAACAAAACTACAAAAGAAATATATTAAAAAATATATATATAAAAAAAATATATTTTTTAGTTGTTTTAGCTCAGTGATACAAATCCATTTCACACAGCTGCGTGGACCATTCTGTGTGTCACAGTTCATTACACTCACTCCTATCGCGTATTTTCTGTCCAGGTGACACTTTCTGTAACGTCACTTAATACAACCAAAGTCTTTTGCTTGCCTGTCACGTATATAGCTTGATCCCAAAAATCTCTGTGCGACATTTGTCTGGGTCGCAGTCTAAATAGCCACCGTCAGTAGGGTGTCAGTTAGCTCTACAATAGTTTCTGCACGTCATTTTCCAAAAAAAACGAAACTACAAAAAAAAATTAAAAAAAATATATAAAAAAAATAGTTTTTTAGTTGTTTTAGCTCAGTGATACAAATCCATTTCACACAGCTGCGTGGAACCATTCTGTCTGTCACAGTTCAGTACACTCACTACAATCCGTATTTTCTGTCCAGGTGACACTTTCTTTACGTCACTTAATTAAACCAGACTGAACATGCCCATTTATTTTTTATTTTTTATATAATACACTTATATACAGAAAATGTTGAACCCCAGGGCTAAGGGTCGAGGACGATGGCGTGGGTGTGGGCATTCAATTACTGCAGGGGGCAGAGGCCGTGGTCCTGGGCAGGGTGAGACAGTACCTGCTGATGAGGGAGCAGCTGGTAACGCCGCAGA
>ONZH01024637.1:0-39549 GCA_900303285.1 Rhinella marina
ATATTTCTACACTCCGGCTAGTGTGCAACACACGACTGAATTTTGCACTGCACTGTATAATGTATAACTGAGAGGAAAAACGTATATTTTCTACACTCCGGCTAGTGTGCAGTACACGACACAATTTCGCGCTGCACTTTAGTATATATGACTGAGAGGAAAAACGTAGTCTTTAGACGGCGGCTATTGCACCGCAAACCACTCAATTTTTCACTGCACTGTAGGATATATAACTGAGAGTAAAAATGTATATTTTCTACACTCCGGCTAGTGTGCAGCACACGAAAGAATTTTGCACTGCACTGTATAATGTATAACTGAGAGGAAAAACATATATTTTCTACACTCCAGCTAGTGTGCAGCACACGACACAATTTCGCACTGCACTGTAGTATATATGACTGAGAGGAAAAACATAGTCTTTAGACGGCGGCTATTGCACCAAAAACCACTCAATTTTTCACTGCATTGTAGGATATATAACTGAGAGGAAAAACGTATATTTTCTACACTCCGGCTAGTGTGCAGTACACGACAGAATTTTGCACTGCACAATGTATAACTGAGAGGAAAAACGTATATTTTCTACTCTCCGGCTAGTGTGCAGCACACGACAGAATTTTGCACTGCACTGTATAATGTATAACTGAGAGGAAAAACGTATATTTTCTACACTCCGGCTAGTGTGCAGCTCATGACAGAATTTTGCACTGCACTGTATAATGTATAACTGAGAGGAATAACATATATTTTCTACACTCCGGCTAGTGTGCAGCACACCACACAATTTCGAACTGCACTGTAGTATATATGACTGAGAGGAAAAACGTAGTCTTTAGACGGCGTCTCATGCAGTGAAAACCACTCAATTTTTCACTACACTTTAGGATATATAACTGAAAGGAAAAACTTATATTTTCTACACTCCGGCTAGTGTGCAGCACACGACAAAATTTTGCACTGCACTGTATAATGTATAACTGAGACGAAAAACATATATTTTCTACACTCCGGCTAGTGTGCAGCACACGACAGAATTTTGCACTGCACTGTAGTATATATGACTGAGAGGAAAAACGTACATTTTCTACACTCCGGCTAGTGTGCAGCACACGACTGAATTTTGCACTGCACTGTATAATGTACAACTGAGAGGAAAAACGTATATTTTCTACACTCTGGCTAGTGTGCAGCACACGACACAATTTCGCACTGCACTGTAGTATATAAGACTGAGAGGAAAAACTTAGTCTTTAGACGGCGGCTATTGCACCGCAAACCACTCAATTTTTCACTGCACTGTAGGATATATAACTGAGAGGAAAAATGTATATTTTCTACACTCCGGCTAGTGTGCAGCATACGAAAGAATTTTGCACTGCACTGTAGTATATATGACTGAGAGGAAAAACGTATATTTTCTACACTCCGGCTAGTGTGCAGCACACGACAGAATTTTGCACTGCACTGTATAATTTATAACTGAGACAAAAAACGTATATTTTCTATACACCGGCTAGTGTGCAGCACACGACAGAATTTTGCACTGCACTGTATAATGTATAACTGAGACGAAAAACGTATATTTTCTACACTCCGGCTAGTGTAAAGCACACGACAGAATTTTGCACTGCACTGTAGTATATATGACTGAGAGGAAAAATGTATATTTTCTACACTCCGGCTAGTGTGCAACACACGACTGAATTTTGCACTGCACTGTATAATGTATAACTGAGAGGAAAAACGTATATTTTCAACACTCCGGCTAGTGTGCAGCACACGACACAATTTTGCGCTGCACTTTAGTATATATGACTGAGAGGAAAAACGTAGTCTTTAGACGGTGGCTATTGCACCGCAAACCACTCAATTTTTCACTGCACTGTAGGATATATAACTGAGAGTAAAAATGTATATTTTCTACACTCTGGCTAGTGTGCAGCACATGAAAGAATTTTGCACTGCACTGTATAATGTATAACTGAGAGGAAAAACATATATTTTCTACACTCTGGCTAGTGTGCAGCACACGACACAATTTCGCACTGCACTGTAGTATATATGACTGAGAGGAAAAACGTAGTCTTTAGACGGCGGCTATTGCACCGCAAACCACTCAATTTTTCACTGCACTGTAGGATATATAACTGAGAGGAAAAATGTATATTTTCTACACTCCGGCTAGTGTGCAGCACACGAAAGAATTTTGCACTGCACTGTATAATGTATAACTGAGAGGAAAAACATATATTTACTACACTCTGGCTAGTGTGCAGCACACAACACAATTTCGCACTGCACTGTATAATGTATAACTGAGAGGAAAAACGTATATTTTCTACACTCCGGCTAGTGTGCAGCACATGACAGAATTTTGCACTGCACGGTATAATGTATAACTGAGACAAAAAACGTATATTTTCTATACACCGGCTAGTGTGCAGCACACGACAGAATTTTGCACTGCACTGTATAATTTATAACTGAGACGAAAAACGTATATTTTCTACACTCCGGCTAGTGTGCTGCACACAACAGAATTTTGCACTGCACTGTAGTATATATGACTGAGAGGAAAAACGTATATTTTCTACACTCCGGCTAGTGTGCAGCACACGACAGAATTTTGCACTGCACTGTAGTATATATGACTGAGAGGAAAAACGTATATTTTCTACACTCCGGCTAGTGTGCAGCACACAACAGAATTTTTCACTGCACTGTATAATGTATAACTGAGAGGAAAAACGTATATTTTCTACACTCCGGCTAGTGTGCAGCACACGACACAATTTCGCACTGCACTGTAGTATATATGACTGAGAGGAAATATGTAGTCTTTAGACGGCTGCTATTGCACCGCAAACCTCTCAATTTTTCACTGCACTGTAGGATATATAACTGAGAGGAAAAACGTATATTTTCTACACTCCGGCTAGTGTGCAGCACACGACAGAATTTTGCACTGCACTGTATAATGTATAACTTAGAGGAAAAACGTATACTTTCTACACTACGGCTAGTGTGCAGCACACAACACAATTTCGCACTGCACTGTAGTATATATGACTGAGAGGAAAAATATAGTCTTTAGACGGCGGCTATTACATCGAAAACCACACAATTTTTCACTGCATTGTAGGATATATAACTGAAAGGAAAAACTTATATTTTCTACACTCCGACTAGTGTGCAGCACACAACAGAATTTTGCACTGCACTGTATAATGTATAACTGAGACGAAAAATGTATATTTTCTACAGTCCGGCTAGTGTGCAGCATACTACAGAATTTTACACTGCACTGTAGTATATATGACTCAGAGGAAAAACGTATATTTTCTACACTCCGGCTAGTGTGCAGCACACGACAGAATTTTTCACTGCACTGTATAATGTATAACTGAGAGGAAAAACGTATATTTTATACACTCCGACTAGTGTGCAGCACACGACAGAATTTTTCACTGCACTGTATAATGTATAACTGAGAGGAAAAACATATATTTTCTAGACTCCGCCTAGTGTGCAGCACACAACAGAAATTTTTTACTGCACTGTATAATGTATAACTGAGAGGAAAAACGTATATTTTCTACACTCAGGCTAGTGTGCAGCACACAACACAATTTCGCACTGCACTGTAGTATATATGACTGGGAGATAAAACGTAGTGTTTAAATGGCGGCTATTGCACCGCAAACCATTCAATTTTTCACTGCACTGTATAATATATAACTGAGAGGAGAAACGTATATTTTATACACTCCGACTAGTGTGCAGCACACGACAGAATTTTTCACTGCACTGTATAATATATAACTGAGAGGAAAAACGTATATTTTCTACGCTTCGGCCAGTGTGCAGCACACGACAAAATTTTTCACTGCACTGTATAATATATAATTGAGAGGAAAAACGTATATTTTCTACACTCCGGCTAGTGTGCAGCACACGACACAATTTCGCACTGCTATGTAGTATATATGACTGAGAGGAAAAACGTAGCCTTTAGACGGTGGCTATTGCACCGCAAACCACTCAATTTTTCTCTGCACTGTAGTATATTTGACTGAGAGGAAAAATGTAGTCTTTAGACGGCGGCTATTGCACCGCAAACCACTCAATTTTTCACTGCACTGTAGGATATATAAAAAAATGTATTCCCTAGACTGACGCTACTGTACAGCACACTACATAATTGTTCACTGGATTGTAGTGTATAGAAATTTTGGTTCTGTGTGGACCACGTGCGATCCCTTCTGCCACCAGTCACTGTGTACAGTGTGCAGCCAAGATGGCGGTAGCTGCACTACAAGTCCCAGCCAGCAGCCTGGAGGAGACCAAATAAAAAGGTACTTCTAGCCCTTAGAAGGGCTGTTGGGTTCTTTGTGGGTGATTCCTGCCTAACCAACAACTAAATTCAGTCCCTATCACTCTCCCTGCCAGACAGCAGCTCTATCCCCAATCTCATGAAGACGGCGTATGACGCGAGCAGCACGGGACCAGATTCTTATATTCCCAGGTCATCTGATCTGGCCAGCCAATCCCTGCTATCGACTTGTAGGGGCCCCACGTGATGCTAGGAGGTACCAAAGACTCTCCTGCATGTTGATTGGCTGAAAAAAGGCGCCTGCAGGAAGAGGAAGTTGCCATTTCCTCGAGGATCGCGATATTCTCGTCCGAGTAGCGAGCATATGTGAATACCCTTATGCTCGAACGAGCATCAAGCTTTGATGAGCATGTTCGCTTATCTCTAGTTATATTATTTATCATTCATCAATAAAAATGTTGGCTGTCCATGATTTTGGGATAAGTTGTCCAGAAAAAATTTACAAAGACACCACACACAAATACTCATACATCGTATACAAGCATAAATACACATACCATACTTACATCATACATATTCTATACACACATAAATAACCATAGAAGGAAGAAAAGTCCACAGACTCTTTATAAACAACATCACAAATCCTTAGTTTTGGTGCTTCACTGCTGGTAATACAGTACTAAGGAGACAAACTCATGTAGACAGGCCTGCAGAAAGCATCAGAGGAAACAAAACAGCCACTGGCTGCTCCCATGTATCACCTTAACCCCTTAAGGACCCTTCCATTTTTCACCTTAAAGGGAACCTGTCATCTCCGAAACACCCCCTGAACTAGAGTAAGAGATGTATAGTGTAAATGATGCTGAATCCGAATATGTAATTTTTATCTTCGTACTCACTTGCATTCCGACGCTGTGCTCCCACAAACCAGCAGTAAAATGCACTCACTGGACTCCAGTGCTCACTCACATAATGGAGAGGACTCAAAGAAGAGTCCAGTGAGTTCATTTTACTGCAAGTTTGTGGGAGCACATCGTTGGAATGGAAGCGAGTATGAAGATAAAACTTACATATTCGGATTCAGCATCATTTATACTATACATCTCTTACTCTAGTTCAGGGGGTGTTTCGGTGATGACAGGTTCCCTTTAAGGACCAGGCCATTTTTAGCAAATCTGACATGTCTCACTTTATGTGGTGATAACTTTAGAACGCTTTTACTTATCCAGGCCATTCTGAGATTATTTTCTCGTCACATATTGTACTTCATGACAGTGGTAAATTTGAGTCAAAATATTTCATTCTTATTTATAAAAAAATACCGAATTTACCAAAAATTTAGAAAAATTAGCAAATTTCCAAATGTCAATTTCTCTACTTTTAAAATACATAGTAATGCCTCCAAAAATAGTTATGACTTTACATTCCCCATGTGTCTACTTCAGGTTTGGATCACTTTGAAAATTGCATTTTATTTTTTTGGGACGTTAGAAGGCTTAGAAATTTAGAAGCAAATCTTGAAATGTTTCACAAAATTTCCAAAACCCACTTTTTAAGGACCAGTTCAGGTTTGAAGTCACTTTGGGAGGCTTCCATCATAGAAACCACCCAAAAATGACCCCATTTTAGAAACAATAACCCCTCAAGGTATTCAAAACTAATTTTACAAACGTTATTAACCCTTTAGGTGTTCCACAAGAATTAAAGGAAAATGTAGCCAAAATTTCAGAATTTCACTTTTTTGACAGATTTTCCATATGAATCATTTTATTCTGAGAATAAAGCAAGGGTTAACTGCCAAACAAAACTCAGTAATTATTACCCTGATTCTGTAGTTTACAGAAATGCCCCATTTGTCATCGTAAACTGCTGTACAGGCACATGGCAGGGCGCAGAAGGAAAGGAATGCCAGGGCAGATTTCACTAGAAAAAGTTTAAGTTGCCATGTCACATTTGATGCACTCCTAGAGTAGGAAACTCCAAAAAACTGACTCCATTTTGGAAACTACGGGATAAGCTGGCAGTTTTGTTAGTGCTATTTTAGGGTACATATGATTTTTGGTAGCTCTATATTACACTTTTTGTGAGGCAAGGTAACAAAAACTAGCAGTTTTGGCATTGTTTTTATTTTTTGTATTTTACAAATTTCATCTGACAGGTTAGATCATGTGATATTTTTATAGAGCAGGTCGTTACGGACGCGGCAATATCTAATATGTATACTTTTTTTTATTTATTTAAGTTTTACACAATATTTTTGAAGCACAAAAAAAAAATCACATTTCAGTGTCTCCATAGTCAGAGAGCTGTAGTTTTTTTATTTTTTGGGCGATTGTCTCAGGTAGGGGCTCATTTTTTGCGGGATGAGATGACGATTAGATTGGCACTGTTTTTGGGGGCATACGCTTTTTTGATCGCTTGGTATTACAATTTTTGTGATGAAATGTGACAAAAAATGGCTTTTTTTTAGAAAGTTTTTATTTTTAATTTTTTACAGTGTTCACCTGAGGGGAGAGATCATGATATATTTTTGTAGAACAGGTTTTTACGGATGTGGCGATACCTAACATGTATACTTATTTTTATTTAAGTTTTACACAATAATATCATTTTTGAAACAAAAAAAATCATATTTTAAGGTCTCCATAGTCAGAGAGCTGTAGTTTTTTTACTTTTTGGGCGATTGTCTCGGGTAGGGGCTCATTTTTTGTGGGATGAGATGACGGTTAGATTGGTACTATTTTTGGGGGCATACGCTTTTTTGATCGCATAGTATTACATTTTTTGTGATGAAATGTGACCAAAAATGACTTTTTTTAGACAGTTTTTATTTTTTATTTTTTACGGTGTTGACCAGGCGGGCTGGATCATGTGATATTTTAATAAAGCAGGTTTTTA
This sequence comes from Rhinella marina, assembly GCA_900303285.1. NCBI lineage: Eukaryota > Metazoa > Chordata > Amphibia > Anura > Bufonidae > Rhinella > Rhinella marina. The sequence goes on from ONZH01024637.1 coordinate 7,238, forward strand.
TGGACGTGGCGATACCTAATATGTATATATATATTTTTTATTTTTATGTGTTTCTTTATGGGGAAGGGGCTTTTTTTAATTGAAACTTTATTTTTTTTTGTTAAAACACTTTTATTTAACTTTTTTTTTAACATTTCACTTATGTCCCAGTAAGGGACTTTAACATTTCATGGTCTGATCCCTGATTGAATGCAGCACAATACATCAATACACAGTGTGAGACCCTGACCGTTGCCTAGGAGACCCAGCGCTGTGGCTGGGTCTCCTGGGCTTCCGTAGATGGGAGTCCCGATGCCTCTGGGCAAGGCATCGGGGCTTCCATCTCAGCCATCGGGCCCCCCCCCACCGCCTCATGGGGACCCGATGGCTTTAACAGCTGCCGCAATTACCTTGTATGCTGCGGTCAGCGTGACCGCGGCATACAAGGGGTTAATCCGCCGGCATCGGTGTAATCACCGGTGCTGGCGGATACAGCAGAGGCCCGGCTGTTAGTATCAGCCGGGCCCCTGCTGCAGATTGCGGCAGCGGGGCAGCAGCACCACCTTAACCCTAGGACGAGAATGCTCGTCCTAGGGCGTTAAATAACGCCATATTAGGACGAGCATTCTCGTCCTAGGTCGTTAAGGTGTTAAATACTAAAATAAAGCTATTGTTTTCTGCTATTGTTAATGTTTATACTATACATACACCACATATATTGTGCATACACCATATATACACTACCCACAAATAAATACACCATATATATGCTACACACATACTGTACATACATAATATATATACACCTAATAGACACTACAAACATACATAAGTACACCATACATGTGCAAATTGATACATATATATACATATACCATACATATACACACAAACACATAAATACACTATCTATATATATATATATATATATATATATATATATATAAATATATATATATATATATATATATATATATATACAACACACAAATTATGTAATATACTCATACATACAGAACATACACCTACCTTATACACTACACATATACTGAGCATACATACACTACAGTACAGTATATATACTACACACACACACAAATACACCCTATACCAACAACACATATACACTGTAAGTACTATACATAAGCAATACACAATATGATATGTAAATTACACACCACAAATACACTTACAGTAGATATGCCTACATTATAAACATTACATAAACATTCTGTATTTTGTGGCTGGTGGGATATTGAGCTTCACAGGAAGTGTGGTGATGTTGGGGAAAGGGGCAGCATAGGACAATCTAGTACATTAGAAATCAGCCGCTGGTTGGCTCAGTAGCTGGTTGACATCTAATGCGAAAGCCTGTGAACTCATGCCTTTGTTTAGTGAGTAGTCCCACTCCACCTCCGCTGCAGTTGCTAGACATAGACAGGATGCAAGACAGCAACAGCAGTGAAATTGCCAAATTATGGATCCAACTAACCCCACCCCCATGTCCTAGCACTATACATATCTGGATGGATATTTTATTCAGTTGTTACCAAATGTGCAGGAGAATACAACACCGCATGCCTATTAAATCCAGTGATGTCGGGGGGCTGAGCCTGACCAAGCTCTATGGCAGACGTGTGAGCGGGAAGCTCCTGCTGCCGAGCGCCATATATAGCTAGAACAGCGATCCCACCACGACCATGGGAAAAATACTGGCAAGGAGAGACAGAGGGAGAGCCTGGGACTTGGCAAACCTGCTCAATCCCAACAAGATATGGAGAAATATTTCAAAAAACACACTGCTGACGCTGCTGCGCACCAATCCAAGATGGCGCCGCCTGACTCAGTGGCGGGATCTGGCTCCGAGGAGTCAGAAGCTGAAAGCACCTCCGACATACCTGACAGACCTGCTGCACAAGTAATATCAAGAAGCTTCTTAAAGAAAGCTCTAACGAGAGCTATGGGTCCTCTTGTTGCAGAAATCTCGGAGTTGAGAGCTGATATTAGACATGTGGGGACTCAAGTTGAAACACTAGAAAATGTACAACAAACCCTGCTGGAGCATGACGTGGCGGTGAGTGACCAGCTCAACTTTCACTACAATCACCTTAATCAGGCATTCCTCTCCCTGGAAGACCAGGAAAACAGGAGCCGAAGGAAGAACATTCGGATCAGAGGCATTCCCGAAACCGAGGGCCCTGAAGCCACACTGGAAGATGTTTATTTGACGACCTACTAGGCCCCGAGCCTGCCGCTAGTGTTACCATTGAACGAGCTCATAGGGCTCTTAAGCCTAAACCTCCCTCTGGCGATCCCCCCAGAGACATAATATGTGGCATGTTGAGTTATGTGGACACCCTTGCCTTGCTTAACGCTGCCAGGGCCCGCACAGACCTACAGTTCAAAGGAGCCAAAATACAAATTTACCAGGACTTGGCCCCTTCTACTCTTCTGAAACGGCGCCTGCTTAAGCCGCTTACAGACTTACTTCGCTCAAGGAAGACATCATATCTCTGGCTTTTCCCCTTTGGCCTGCAGTTTGCCGTGAACGGGACCAGACTCACGGTCCGCAAACCGGAGGATTTACCTTCGGTCTGGCGGGTGTTGCAAGTGGATACTATCCCCGTAGAGTCCTGGATGCCACTTCCAGTGGGCCCAGTTTTACTGGACCTTCCAAAACCTGATGCCTGGACACCGGTCAAGAAACAACGCACATCCAGGCCCAAGAACCAAGCCTCTGCAGACATACTCAAGTGACTGCGGTCTTTGGATTAAGTTGAAGACTTGGTCTTTTCTATCCCCTGAGGGTGGTGGAGGTGGAGTTGGGGGGGTCCCTTTTTCCCTTTTAGCTAGCCACGACCTTTCAGGGTTAGGTCGCAAGCACCAGTTTTGGTATGCCCCCCACCCCACATTATTTATCCCTTATTGCATTGTTTTTCTTTTTATTTCTTTGCCTATACCTTTTACAGCGTTCAACTATGCCAGGAGCTCTCGGGGCTCTGATCTCTGTCCTCTTACATTTTTCTCTCTTTCCAATCCTTCTCCATATCTCTTTCTTTGGGGTCTTGCTGTTGCAAGTATATTGATCTGATCTTGGCGCTCTACGATCAGGACTTTACATAGAGGATGTTGTCCCCCATATCAACCTTACTTGCTAAGTTTAATGCGGGTTGGTCATTTGTTAAACTTGTTGACCAGTTCATAATGTTCTTTTATACACCGGTCATTGTCTTGGGCATGCTAGTGGCTGGTATATTCAGCCAGCTATGTAGGCTTTTGCTTACTCATAGATATGGCATTATATGACATACATTTTACTTCATTTAACATCAAAGGAGGAAATTCTCCCACAAAACGTAGCCAAGTTTTCGCTTTGCTAAGAAAGGAAAAATCTGATGTTATTCTTTTGCAGGAAACACACTTCAGGAAAAGACATGTACCCACGTTAGATCATGGGCACTACAAAACCTGGTTTCATGCGCCGAGTCCCAGTGGAGCGTCGAAAGGAGTGAGTATTGGCATACATGGTAATGTTTCCTTCCAATTTCAGGACATGGTATTTGATCCACTGGGCAGGTATCTCCTATTCAAGGGCACTATTGGTTCTCAAACTTTTACCATCTGTAATATCTATGCCCCGAATAAGAACACCATTAAATGGCTAAAAACAAGCCATCTCACTCTTTAAGGCAGGCATATTGAATATTGGTGGTGATTTAAATATTACATTGAACCCTCTGATAGATACAACCTCGTATAGAGCCTCCTTCTCATATAAAGCACTCAGCGGTTTACATAGGCAATTGGAAGAGATAGGTGTCATAGATGTTTGGAGGACCTCTAATCCTACTGGTAGGGATTATACGTTTTTCTCGAGCCCTCATAGGTCATATATCCTCTTTGCTCATTCGTATTGCTCAAAAGGAGCAGACACACAAACTCTCTTTAGCGTCGTCGGAACTCTCAGACCTGACGGCTCTGAGGCAAGAGCTTAAAGATATATTGCATGCCAGATCTGCTAGGAATTATTTGAGAGCCCGTTATAAACAGTATGCCCATGGAGACAAATGAGGCAAGGTTATGTCAGCCTTGATCAAGAAAGCTAGAGAGAAAGCTCATGTCTCACAGGTTACCCTACCAAATGGTGATAAAGCAATGTCAGATGGGGATATTGCTAATGCCTTCTCTGCCTTTTACAGTACCTTATATAATCTTAGATCTGCGGAGACTCTGGAGTCTTTGCATGATAGATCACAACGCATTGACGCCTTTCTGAACACCCTTGAACTACCATACGTGTCTATGGACATTAAAGAGACACTGTTCGCTCCAATTACAGAGGAGGAGATCAAAAGGATGATAATGTCGGTTCCCTCTGGTAAGACTCCAGGCCCGGATGGCCTACCGATAGCCTACTATAAACTATTCATTCCACAACTCCTCCCTCATCTCTCCACTTATTTCAACAGCCTACTTTTGAGCTCCCATAAAGCACCGCAAGCTCTGGAAGCCCATATTAGTATCATACCTAAGGAAGGTAAAGACCCGGCTCTTTGCTCCAGTTATAGGCCTATCTCTCTGCTGAATTCCGATGTGAAACTGTTTGCAAAAATTCTAGCTCAAAGGCTGTCTTCCACTCTTCCACTACTGATTAATAGGGAGCAAGTGGGATTTGTGCAGGGACGAGAGGGGCGAGATAATTCCATTAGGGTCCTCCAAACCATCTCTTATGCTTCCAATAAAAACATTAGCCTGACCCTAATCAGTACAGATGCGGAAAAGGCTTTTGACCGTGTGGATTGGCATTATATGAGAATGGTCCTCCTGCGGTTTGGCCTCCCTATTCCTTTTAATAGAGTCTATCTTCACTCTTTATCGAAATCCCACCGCTAGGGTGAGAGCTAATGGAGTGTTATCCAACCCATTTAAGATCTCAAATGGTACTCGACAGGGCTGCCCTCTGTCCCCTACTCTAGTTGTTTTAGCGTTAGAACCCCTTCTGCAATCTATCTGCCAAAATACCTCTATAGTTGGCCTTACGGTTGCCTCTACTAACCACCAGATAGCAGCGTTTGCAGATGATCTTTTGCTCTTCCTGGCAGATCCGATCACAGCATTTCCTATTATAATTGATACTTTTAATGACTTAGGAGATTTATCCAACTTCAAGATTAACTTGTCCAAATGTGAGGCCATCGGTGTAGGGCTCCCCAGAAGAGCACAGGACTCTACTCATTACTAGAGATGAGCGAGCATGCTCGTCCGAGCTTGGTGCTCGTTCGAGTATTAGGGTATTCGTAAGTGCTCGCTGCTTGGACGAGGAAATGGCATCTCCCGCATTTCGAATTTTTGGCACCTATAAACTCAGCCAATCACAAGCCAGGAGACTCTGCGGAACACCCAGCATCACGTGGGGCCCTTACATGTCGATAGCAGGGTTTGGCTGGACTGATCAGGTGACCCTGGAATATACTAGTGACTGCCCGCGGTGCTCGGCTCAGTCGCTGCCTGGATGTCGTTAGGGACAGATCTGCTGCGTTTCAGGGAGAGTGTTAGGGCCTGGATTTAGTTCTTTGTTAGGCAGGAGTGATCTCAAAAGAACCCAACAGCCCTTCTAAGGGCTACAAGACATTTTTTTCTGTCTCCTGGCTGGGCCATATCGCCATATATAACAATTTATTTAAATTCTTTTATCTCAGTGATACAAATCCATTTCATACAGCTGTGTGGAACCATTCCGTGTGTCACAGTTCAGCTGTCCAGTCACCACAAACCGCAATCTGTATTTTCTGTCCAGGTGACCCATACTGTACGTCACGTAATCAAATACGGTCATTTGCTCTCACTGATACAGCTACATTAGAAAAATCTGAGTGTGACATTTTTCTGGGTTGCACTTAATATAGCCATAGTCAGCAGGGGCTGAGTTTTCTCTCTGATATATTCTGCACGTCACGTTAAAAAAAAAAAAAAAAAAAAAAAAAAAAATAGTTTTTTTGTTGTTTTATCTCAGTGATACAAATCCATTTCATACAGCTGTGTGGAACCATTCTGTGTGTCACAGTTCAGCTGTCCAGTCACCTCAAACCATAATCCGTATTTTCTATCCAGGTGACCCATTCTTTTGCGTCAAGTAATAAAAAAAGATCTTTTGCTCTCACTGATACAGCTACATTAGAAAAATCTCTGTGCGACATTTGTCTGGGTTGCACTTAATATAGCCACAGTCAGCAGGGGCTGAGTTTTCTCACTGATATATTCTGCACGTCACGTTAAAAAAATAAATAAATAAATAAAATAGTTTTTTTGTTGTTTTATCTCAGTGATACAAATCCATTTCAAACAGCTGTGTGGAACCATTCTGTGTGTCACAGTTCAGCTGTCCAGTCACCACAAACCACAATCCGTATTTTCTGTCCAGGTGACCCATTCTGTACGTCACATAATTAAAAAAGGTCTTTTGCTCTCACTGATACAGCTACATTAGAAAAATCTCTGTGCGACATTTGTCTGGGTTGCACTTATGCAGACCAAGTCTGCCTAATCTAATAGTTTCAGTGTAATTGCTCCATACTGCACACTACGTAATAACATACGTAATTTTGCTCTAATTTAGCCACCTATATATTAACTTGTTCAGATTGAACAAGTTTGTGGGTTTAAGTACAGCAGGCCCATTTTTTTTTTTATATCATACACTTATATACAGAAAATGTTGAACCCCAGGGCTAAGGGTCGAGGACGAGGGCATGGGCGTGGGCATGGTGAGACAGTACCTGCTGATGAGGAAGCAGGGGAACACCGCAGAGCTACACTCCCTAGCTTCATGTCTCAACTTACACGGACACCTGGTAGAGGACTGTTGAAACCACAACTGTGCGAACAGGTGATGTTGTGGATTGCGGACAATGCTTCAAGTAATTTGTCCACCAGTCAGTCTTTCACGCAGTCCACCCACGTTACCAAAGGGAGCACTCCTCTGGCTCCTCCACCTCAAACTCCTTCCCCCCAGTCTGCCCCCTCCCAGGAAAATTTGGAATGCGATCCGGCATACTCTGAGGAACTGTTTTCTGGACCCTTCCCACAGTCACAAACCACTTCTCAGGTTGCTGCTGACCTCTTTGCCGATGCCCAAGTTTTCCAACTGTCGCAGTCTGTGGGTGATGATGATAAAATTGTTGACTTAGTGGAAGAAGTGTGTAAAGAGGTGTCGGACGATGAGTAGACACGGTTGTCAGACAGTAGTGAAGTTGTTGTCAGGGCAGGAAGTCTGAGGGGGGAGCAGACTGAGGAATCGGAGGATGACGAGGTGACTGACCCAAGCTGGGTTGATAAACTGAGTGAAGACAGTGCTTCTGAGGCGGAGGCGAGTGCTGCACCAGAACAGGTTGGAAGAGGCAGTGGTGTGGCCAGAGGGAGAAGCAGGGCCAGAGCTGGTGCATCAGCAGCAACTGTTTCACGTAGTGAAGCTCCCGTGGCGAGGCCTAGATGTTCTCAAGTCTGGAGGTTCTTTAAAGAAAGTGAGGATGACCGATGGACTGTGGTGTGCAACCTGTGCCACACCAGGATCAGCAGGGGTGCCACCACTACTAGCCTAACCACCACCAGCATGCGCAGGCATATGAGTGCTAAACACCCCACTCAATGGAACCAAGGCCGTTCACCTCCTGCGGGTCCCACCACTGCTCCTTCCCCTGTGTCACTCGCAGCTTCTGCTAGTCAACCCCCTGCCCAGGACCCCGGCACAAGCGCTTCCCACCGGAAAACCACACCTTCGCCTACACGATCCTCCACAGCGTCCACCAATGTGTCCCTGCGCAGCGTTCAGCTGTCTGTACAGCAGACGCTGGAGCACAAGAGGAAATACAGTTCCACCCACCCACATGCCCAAGCCCTCAACGTCCACATCTCCAAATTGCTGATCCGGGAAATGCTGCCCTATAGGCTGGTAGAGACCGAGGCCTTTCACAACCTCATGGTGGTGGCTGCCCCTCGGTATTCGGTCCCCAGCCACGTACTATGCCTCCTCCTCCGACCCCTCCTCTTCCTCCACCTCCTCCTTCGAATTACCATCCATGCCACGGCGCCTTCAGTCGGTAGCTCTAGGCGCAGCAGCAGTGCCGTGGCTAAGTGCCAGCAGGCGGTGCTCAAACTGCTGAGCTTAGGTGACAAAAGGCATACGGCCCAAGAGCTGTTACAGGGCATCATGGCGCAGACCGATCTGTGGCTGGCACCGCTGAACCTCAAGCCAGGCATGGTTGTGTGTGACAATGGGCGTAACCTGGTGGCGGCTCTGCAACTCGGCAGACTGACACATGTGCCATGCCTGGCCCATGTGTTCAATCTAATAGTTCAGCGGTTCCTCAAGACATACCCCAATCTGTCTGATTTGCTCACCAAGGTGCGCCGCATCTGTGCGCATTTCCGCAAGTCGACCACAGATGCTGCCACTCTCAGGGCAGCGCAGCGCCGCCTACAACTGCCCGCTCACCGACTGCGACGTGCCCACAAGATGGAATTCGACATTAAACATGTTATCCAGCGTTTACCAGCGCAGAGCGATTGTAGACTGCCAGATGTCAACTTCCACCAGAACTGGTAGTCAGGTCAGTCAGATTCCTCAAGTCTACAATGAGGAGTGGACGTGGATGTCTGATATCTGCCAGGTGTTGAGCAACTTTGAGAAGTCAACACGGATGGTAAGCGGCGATGCCGCCATTATCAGCTTCACCATCCCGCTGCTTTGCCTGTTGAAAAACTCACTGCTCAGCATGAAGTCAGAAGCTTTGCGCTTGTCACAAGAGACTGTGGAGGAAGATACATCGTTTGACAGCCAGAGCACCCTCCGGTCTGTTTCTCAGTGCGTATCGGAGGAGGGGGATGAGGATGAGGAGGAAGAGGAGGAGAATGTCGGCGAGACAGAAGAGGGTACCAATGCTCAGTCCTTCTTAACTCTTGAGCGTGTATGGGCTGAAGAGGAGGAGGAAATGGAGAGTCAGGCCAGTGAGGAGAGAGAATTCTTGCGTGTTGGGACTCTGGCGCACATGGCAGACTTCATGTTAGGCTGCCTTTCCCGTGACCCTCGCGTTAGAAGCATTTTTTCAAACACCGATTACTGGGTGTTCACTCTCCTGGACCCACGGTACAAGCAGAACCTTTCCACTCTCATCCCTGTAGAGGAAAGGAGTATGAGAGTGAATCAATATCAACAGGTCCTGGTGCACAAGCTGAAACAATCCTTCCCATCTGACGCCGCTAGCGGCAGAGCGCGTGGTTCTGTGGGCCAAATAGCGGGGGAGAGGAGGCGAGCAGGCAGCTTGTCCAGCACTGGCAGGGGAATGCTCTCCTAGGCCTTTGCCAGTTTTATGTCACCCCAGCAAGACACTATCACCTGTTCCCAGTCTAGGCGGAGTAGGTGGGGAGCTTTACAGAACGATGGTGAGGGAGTACCTAGCTGACCATACCAATGTCCGGACCGATCACTCTGCTCCATACAACTACTGGGTTTCAAAGCTGGACACGTGGCCTGAACTGGCACTGTACGCCTTGGAGGTGCTGGCCTGCCCTGTCGCTAGCATGTTGTCAGAGCGGGTATTCAGTGCAGCTGGTGGCGTCATCACCGATAAGCGTACACGCCTGTCAACTGACAGCGCTGACAGGCTGACGCTTATTAAAATGAACAAAGCCTGGATTTCATCGGAACTCAAATCTCCTCCGGGGGAAAGCAGCTAAAGATTAACATTACTTATGTATCTGATTCCTCTTCTCTACTCCTACTACTCCTCCTCCTCCTTGTCGTCTTTGCTGTCCCAAAAAACGCAATTTTTTAGAGGGCCAACTGGCACTCTTTTACCACAATTTTTCCGGAGGGCCCCCTACAGTCCCTCTCTCCAAACAATTTTTTCGGAGGTCCACCTACAGGCCTTCTCGCTAAACAATTTTTCCGGAGGGCCCCCTACAGGCCCTCTCTCCAAACAATTTTTCCGGAGGTCCACCTACAGGCCCTCTCTGTAAACAATTTTTCTGGAGGGCCCCCTACAGGCCCTCTCTCCAAACAATTTTTCCGGAGATCCACCTACAGGCCCTCTCTCTAAACAATTTTTCAGATGGGCCACCTATAGGCCCTCTCTCCAAACTATTTTTCCGCAGTGTCATCTACAGACAGTGTAAAATAATGTTTCAGGAGCGTCAAACAGACAGTCCAAAACAAATTTTCAGGAGGCACAAGTACCGACATTTAAAAAAAAACTTTTTTGCTGAGGGTCGACTTTATGTACTCCGAAAAAAAAAAAATCTTTTGCCATTCCACTGCATTCTCTGTCGGACAAAGTCATTGGTGGTGTAACTGCCATGCTGTGTCAGGCAAAATTTTTGGGTGCTTCACCAGCTACCGCATACTAACTCAGTCACTCTGTTGTCACCTCCGCCATACAGGGCCACGAAAAATGTTTATGTGGTTCGCCTGCTCCCGCAGTGTCACTCGCTCACTCTGTTGTCACCGCCATGCTGTGTCAGGCAAAATTTTTAGGTGGCTCACCTGCTACCTCATCTAACTTGGTCACTTGTTGGTTTCACCGCCATGCTGTGTCAGGTGTATGCCTGCATCGTGTGGCTGGGGATAGGAGAGCAGTGCCAGCATGGGCATGGGTGATGGACCTTCGTTGCACCTAGTTGGGTGCTTCCCTAACATGTGATGGGCATGTGCCTCACCTTTCTTGGTCTCGGTGAGCACAATTGCCATGAGGGTAACCACCAGGCTGTTGCAGGAGAATTTGGGGTAATGGTGGGATTAGGCAGCCTCAGAGGCATCCATGCATGCTGCCCCTGCTGTTTCCTGTCCATTTCTGTGGTGTTTCCATCATTTTCTGAGGTTTCCAGGTTTTCACCCAGCCTTCACTAGACAGAGCCTTGGTCCCCTGCAAAAATGCTCGAATCTCCCATTGACTTCAATGGGGTTCGTTACTCGAAACGAGTACCTGAGCATCTGGAAAAGTTTGTCTCGAATAACGAGCACCCGAGCATTTTAGTGCTCGCTCATCTCTACTCATTACCCCTTTGCTTGGCCCAGAAATTATATTAAGTATTTGGGAATCAAGATCTCAAACGATCTCTCGCAGATTTATACCCTCAATTATGCCCCCCTCTTACAGGAGATATCTGCTCAGCTGAAATCATTTGAAATCCCTATGATTTCCTGGATTGGTAGAAAAATCCTGCTGCAAACCTATATTCTTCCTAAGATTCTGTATGTTCTGCAAGCTGCACCAATTAGTTTACGACCAGTGTTTTTTGCTAAAATTCGCCGGCTTTTCTCAGACTTCCTTTGGAAGGGGACGAAGCCAAGGTTAGCTTATAATTATTTAACGCTACCTAAACATAAAGGAGGCTTTGGTCTCCCTGACCTAAAATTCTATTATGCAGCGGCACAACTCAGAATATTGGGGGAAGTAATATCGCCTAGAGACGCTCCGCTGGGAATTCAGGTCCTGAAATCACAATTGCCCTTGAATGACCTTTATTTATTGTGGAAGCCAACACATGACATCTCTCAAAGGGCAACGTTTCAACCCAATATAGCAGGCCTTATGGCAGCTAGATTTATGCTAAATAATGCTATGGGGCAGTCTCTGACACTCTCACCTCTTCTTCCGTCCAATCTTATCCCGGCCTCTATACATCAAGAATGTGAATTAATGGCTGATTTTTGGATTCAATTCCAAAAAATACCAGTTGGGTCTCTTCTATCGCAACGTCGCATTCCTACTGTGGCAGCCCTCACAGAAGAGCACATATTAGAAATGTGACCTACCTACATTATGCGCATTTTTCGAAATGCTGCAAGCGTTTTCTTGACAAGTTCCCCTATAGGGATCCTAGCTGGTTTGAAACGTTGTCCTTCATGCCTCAACAACCAAAACATCTCCTATCATGTTTTTATAAAAAGTTAGTAGAAATGAGGGCACCATCGAAACCACACTACTTAGCTGCATGGGAAAAAGAACTTAATATTACTCTCTCTCCCCAGGAGATCAAAACTGTGCTACTACGCTCACATGGGTACTCTAGATGTATCAGAACACAAGAGAATGCTTTGAAACTTTTAACCAGATGGTATAAGTCCTCGGATGTAGTGGCCAAAATGTATCCCTCATCCACTGATCTTTGTTGGAGATGTAGACATTCACCAGGTTCTCTATTACATATATGGTGGTCTTGTCCAGTGATCCAGGAATACTGGAAGGCTATAGAAAGGGATATTGGTAATATCTGTGCATCTCCTCTCTCACTCTCCCCACGGCTAGTTCTTCTGAACTTGCCGGATGATACCTATACATATTCAAAGCACTCCTTGGCATCCTATTTACTGACAGCGGCCAAGCTTTTAGTACCTGTTTATTGGCTCGATCCCCATGCACCTTCTGTGCAGGAGTACCCTTTCTTTCTCACTACCTGGGATCCATGGATCCGCTGGAAACAAGCTAAGTCTATCTGAGGTCCTCCTACCTGATATCTGGTGTTTTATATGCTGATTTCGCCTTTCTTTATTATGAGTTGCCCAATGCAGATGACGTATTTGTTTCTGTCACATAGTTTTGTATTACCAGTCTTGCAAGAGTACTCAGCATACCACGAATCTCTACTGACTGTCATGTTTTTTGTTCCTATCCCTATGTCCGTCCCTCCACCCTCCCCTCTCTCTCTCCCCCCCCTTCTTCCCATCCCGTCCTTTCCCTTCTTATTATATATTTATATCGAAACACACCTTGGGACTGTTTGAGAAAATGCTTACCACAATTTGTGTATGTTGTCTCAAAGTACTTTGTGTAATAAGATACTTATCTTTGAACAAAATAAAGATTACATTAAAAAAAAAAATCCAGTGATGTTCACTCTGATTAGAAACATTCTCTTTCCTTATCTTCTCTATTCGGCCAGGACCACCATGATGACTTCTCTCAGCCATCTAGTCTCTGCAGAGTTTGCTACACAGACATCTTAGATTCTTCCTTTTTCAATCATCCTCCCTCTTCTAGTGCTGCTATCCTGCTGCTACCTGCAATATTTTGCCCACTGTGCCTCATGCACCCAAATGCTATACTGCAGAAATAATAGTGCTATACAAAATAGTCTCCCCCCAATAGTAAAAGCACTTTCAAAAGTCTCACCAATAATAAGTATTCCCAGAGTGTCCTCATTAGTAATAGTGACATTGCTCCCATAGAGTGTCCCCATTAATAGTAATAATGTCCCCATAGTAGAAATTATTTTTAAAGGCTCTTATAGTATCCCCGGTAGTCATAATGCCCCGATTTAGTGGAACAGTAGCTATAATGCCCACTATAGTGCCACTAATAATTATAATGTTGCTATAGTGCCCACAGTAGTTATAATGCCTCTTACAGTGTATCCAATAGTTATAATGCCCCCTGTAGTGCCGTCAGTAATCATGTCCTCGATAGGGCCCCCAGTAGTTATCATGTTCCCTATAGTGCTCCCAGTAGCTATCATGCCCTCTTCAGTGTCCCCAATATTTATAATGCTTCCTATGGTGCCACCAATAGTTATCATTTCCCCTATAGTGTTGCTAGTAGTTACCATGCTCCACTATAGTGGCCCAAGTATTTATCGATCTCTTCTATAGTGCCCCTGGAAGTTGTAATACCCCATTTAATGGTCAGTAATTATGATGCCCCTATACTTCCCCAATAGTTAGAATTCCCACTGTAGTGCCCCTAGTAGTTATAATGCCACTATAGTGGTCCAGTAGCTATAATGCCCCCATAGTCATCCAATAGTTATAATACCCCCCATAGTACTCACAATAGTTATAATGCCCCATATAGTGATTCCAGTATTTATTAGGCATATTCATAGTGCCTTCATTACTTATAATATCTTCACAGTGCCATTTTGCGACTGCCTGTGCCATTCTACTGCCATATAGCCTTCAGGTCTAGTAGCCTGAAGCCTATGAGGATGAATAGCGGGTGAGGAGCAAATCATACTTTCTACAATCTTCAACTGTATCACCATTTTGAGGACTGCAATACAGTTGTCTGTGACTGGCAAGGTGCTCTGTACTGCTGTTGACGGTTCATCAATCTGGTTGTTATTTTCACAACTGGTTCGGGAGAACCAGGCAGAACTTGATGAATCCCACTCCTGTTTAATATTACAAAATTAACTGTTTGCCCAAGTGGAGCTAAATGATAGATAATACATTTTGGGATACCCCTTTATGTTAGGTGATGAGAACATGTAAAACATCTGTATCTTTTAAAACTCTGCTTTGGACAATCTCCTTTTGTAGAATTTTTCAGTAAAAATCCAATGTATGAAAGACATTTTAATTTGCATGGAAACTTGGAGGGTTACTCAGTATATATTGTTACACTTTGCTTCCTTGCATAAATATTTGATTTACCTAAAAGTATTCTAATCTATTGGCTTCTGCTTTCCTCCATGAACACATAATATAATGTTTCAAAAAAAGTCAAAATCTATACCTCTTACACATGTTTACAAGAACTGGTTTGCCTGTTTCTGTAATATTAGAGTGACAATTTCTACTGAGGTTGCTTATACGTTATAACCACTAGATGGCGGCAAGAAAATGTTTAACCTTTTGAAAGGACATGAAGTTTGAACAAATCAGAAAAAGATAACTTTGAAGGATCATAGAACAATTGTACAGAAAACCTGTATAGAAAAAGTAATAATGCCAGAAGAGAAACTCAGCATGCCATTTGTTGGAGTGTATTCATTTTGTATTATTCTATAATATCTATTGCTTTACAGGTTTACTGAAAAGGGAAAAACAGCATAGTACAGCCTACTGTTTTTTTTTTATGTTGAGTCATACCTATTTACTAAGTAGCCATATATTTTCATATAGTTTCAGCATCAAGGAGAACACCTATCTATATTGAAACCAGTCTGGTAGAGGCAAACTAGTTGTCAATACATAACTTGAATGGGTCGAGTCTGGCATATGGGCTGATAACCAAAGTGCATTACTTTTCTGAAACAAAGTGCACAGGTGAAAAGGGTAGCTGTGGGACCAGAGACCCCTCACAGCATGGGCCCTGTCAGGAAGAAACACAGAGACCCAGGCTGGCCAGGTTGTGTCCCAAGGCCAGGGAACCATGCACTTGTGGCCACCTTTGGGTACCACCGTGGGTAACTTCTAACTCAGGAGAGGGTAATACACCACCAAGTTCAAGAGTTCCAGGAGTTCTTCCTCTGGGTTAGGTTGCTGGCCTACCTCAGTGCCCAGTCGACATACTAGGATCCAGATAAGTTCTAGCCGTGTTGGGCTCTGGTGGCCGTCAGATCCAGCAAGGAACATTGAACAGTGCTTCACAAAATGCGCAGCCACAGTGCATCAATAAAATTGCCAGACAAAATGCCCATTTATAGTGTCAGCAGTACTGCGTCCAGAATAATATCAGTGAGGGGACGAAGCTTAGGCGAAACGCGTAGGGTAGGTGAGGGACTCTGGTTGGGCTGATACGTTTGTCTACTTATTTATTGTTGGATAATTATGGATGGTCAGTTGGCTGCTTTATAGGAGATACATGGCTTTTTAGGCGTTAGGATTTCCCTGCACTCACTACACATGGCGATTCTCAGTACTCCACCCCTGGTCTTTGTATATGAATCATGTGCACCATTAGTATATAAGAGTTTGTAGATATATGTATTGATAGTACTTTGCATTCATATTGTGAATACTTTTAGACTAATAGCCCTTTTAATACCAGTTGTCCCTCACTTGTATTTTGGCATTCCCTGTGTTGTGTGTGGATTTTATCGAGTTTGTTATTTATCTTTGTCAATTATGGATGCAATAAAGGTTGTTTTATAGCTAATATTTGTTTTTTGACTAATTGAATACACACTTCTATTGTAGGAGTTTACTTTGAGGGGAATTGTGTGTATTAATTAGGTTCTGCGTGTAGGTTATTTATAAATTTTCTTTTAGGTTTATTTTTTATTTTATTTTTTTTGCTTTATGGCTATACCAAATCTATTGTTTTTATAATGTTTTTTTGTCAAAGTATCACATACATACTTAGGGAAAGATACTATTGAAAATGCACCAGAACTTTGCCACAGTTTGCATGAAAAAACTAGCACACATACCCTTCAGGGAAGTTTATCAAGCCCTGTACTCCAAAATTTGGAAAAGAGGGCGATTTTTATGGATTGAATTGCAAAAACAATTTAGAATTAGAGATGAGCGAGCACTAAAATGCTCGGGTGCTCGTTATTCGAGACAAACTTTTCCCGATGCTCGGGTGCTCGTTTCGAGTAGCGAACCCCATTGAAGTCAATGGGAGACTCGAGCATTTTTTGCAGGGGACCAAGGATCTGCCTAGGGAAGGCTGGGTGAAAACCTGGAAACATCAGAAAATGATGGAAACACCACGGAAATGGACAGGACACAGCAGGGGTAGCATGCATGGATGCCTCTGAGGCTGCCTAATCCCACCATTAACCCAAATTCTCAGGCAACAGCCTGGTGGTTACCCTCATGGCAATTGTGCTCACCCAGACCAAGAAAGGCGAGGAACATACCCATCACATGTTAGGGAAGCACCCAACTAGGTGCAAAGAAAAATTGTTTGGAGAGAGGGCCTGTAGGTGGACCTCCGGAAAAATTGTTTGGAGAGAGGGCCTGTCGGTGGACCTCTGGAAAAATTGTGTACAGAGAGGGCCTGTAGGTGGACCTCCGGAAAAATTGTTTGGAGAGAGGGCCTATAGGTCGACCTCCGGAAAAATTGTTTGGAGAGAGGGCCTGTAGGTGGACCTCCGGAAAAATTGTTTACAGAGAGGGCCTGTAGGTGGACCTCCGGAAAAATTGTGGTAAAAGAGTGCCAGTTGGACCTCTAAAAAATTGCGTTTTTTGGGTCAGCGTTAGGCAAAGACGACAAGAAGGAGGAGGAGTAGGAGGAGTAGAGAAGAGGAATCGGATACATAAGTAATGTTAATCTTTACCTGCTTTCCCCCGGAGGAGATTTGAGTTCTGATGAAATCCAGGCTTTGTTCATTTTAATAAGCGTCAGCCTGTCAGCGCTGTCAGTTGACAGGCATGTACGCTTAACGGTGATGACGCCACCAGCTGCACTGAATACCCGCTCTGACAGCACGCTAACGGCAGGGCAGGCCAGCACCTCCAAGGCGTACAGCGCCAGTTCAGGCCACGTGTCCAGCTTTGAAACCCAGTAGTTGTATGGAGCAGAGTGATCGGTCCGGACGTTGGTATAGTCAGCTAGGTAATCCCTCACCATCATTCTGTACAGCTCCCCCCTACTCTGCTAGACTGGGGATAGGTGACAGTGTCTTGCTGGGGTGACAAAAAACTGGCAAAGGCCTTGGAGAGCGTTCTCCTGCCAGTGCTGGACAAGCTGCCTGCTCGCCTCCTCTGCCCCACTACTTGGCCCACAGAACCATGCCCTCTGCCGCTAGCAGTGTCAGATGGAAAGGATTGTTTCAGCTTTTGCACCAGGGCCTGTTGATATTGATTCACTCTCATACTCCTTTCCTCTACAGGGATGAGAGTGGAAAGATTCTGCTTGTACCGTGGGTCCAGGAGAGTGAACACCCAGTAATCGGTGTTTGAAAAAATGCTTCTAATGCGAGGGTCACGAGATAGGCAGCCTAACATGAAGTCTGCCATGTGCGCCAGAGTCCCAACACGCAAGAATTCCCTCTCCTCACTGGCCTGACTCTCCATTTCCTCCTCCTCCTCCAAGTCCTCCTCTTCAGCCCATACACGCTCAAGAGTTAAGGACTGAGCACTGGTACCCTCTTCTGTCTCGCTGACATTCTCCTCCTCTTCCTCCTTATCCCCCTCCTCCGATATGCGCTGAGAAACAGACCGGAGGGTGCTCTGGCTATCAAGCGACATACCGGAGGGTGCTCTGGCTATCAAGCGACATATCTTCCACCACCGTCTCTTGTGACAAGCGCAAAGCATCCGACTTCATGCTGAGCAGTGAGTTTTTCAACAGGCAAAGCAGCGGGTTGGTGAGGCTGATAATGGCGGCATCGCCGCTGACCATCTGTGTTGACTCCCCAAAGTTGCTCAACACCTGGCAGATATCAGACATCCACGTCCACTCCTCATTGTAGACTTGAGGAATCTGACTGACCTGACTACCAGTTCTGGTGGAAGTTGACATCTGGCAGTCTACAATCTCTCTGCGCTGCTGGTAAACTCTGGATAACATGTTTAATGTCGAATTCAATATCGTGGGCACGTTGCACAACAGTCGGTGAGCGGGCAGTTGTAGGCGGCGCTGCGCTGCCCTGAGAGTGGCAGCATCTGTGGTCGACTTGCGGAAATGCGCACAGATGCGGCGCACCTTGGTGAGCAAATCAGACAGATTGGGGTATGTCTTGAGGAACCGCTGAACTATTAGATTGAACACGTGGGCCAGGCATGGCACATGTGTCAGTCTGCCAAGTTGCAGAGCCGCCACCAGGTTACGCCCGTTGTCACACACAACCATGCCTGGCTTGAAGTTCAGCGGTGCCAGCCACAGATCGGTCTGCGCCGTGACGCCCTGTAACAGCTCTTGGGCAGTGTGCCTTTTGTCACCTAAGCTCAGCAGTTTGAGCACCACCTGCTGGCGTTTACCCACGGCACTGCTGCTGCGCCTAGAGCTACCGACTGAAGGCGCCGTGGACACGGATGGTAATTCAGAGGATGAGGTGGAGGAGGAGGAGGAGTCGGAGGAGGAGGCATAGTACCTCTGAGAGACCGTGACCGAGGTAGGCCCCGCAATCCTCGGTGTGGGCAGTACATGAGCGGCCCAAGGGTCAGTCTCATTCCCAGCCTCCACCAAGTTAACCCAATGTGCCGTCAGTGATATATAGTGTCCCTGCCTGGCAGCACTTGTCCATGTGTCTGTGGTTGGGTGGACCTTCTCAGAAACAGCGTTGGTCAGGGCACGGATGATGTTCTGTGACACGTGCTGGTGTAGGGCTGGGACGGCACATCGGGAAAAATAGTGGCGGCTGGGGACCGAATGCCGAGGGGCAGCCACCGCCATGAGATTGCGAAAGGCCTAAGTCTCTACCAGCCTATAGGGCGGCATCTCCAGGCTCAGCAATTTGGAGATGTGGACGTTGAGGGCTTGGGCATGTGGGTGGGTGGAACTGTATTTCCTCTTGCGCTCTAGCGTCTGCTGTAAAGACAGCTGAACGCTGCGCTGGGACACATTGGTGGACGCTGTAGAGGATTGTGGAGTCGAAGGTGTGGTTTTCCGGCGGGAGGCGCTCGTGCCGGGGTCCTGGGCAGGGGGTTGACTAGCAGAGGTAGCGAGTGACACAGGGGAAGGAGCAGTGGTGTTACCCGCAAGAGGTGAGCGGCCTTGGTTCCATTGAGTGGGGTGTTTAGCACTCATATGCCTGCGCATGCTGGTGGTGGTTAGGCTAGTAGTGGTGGCACCCCTGCTGACCCTGGTGTGGCACAGGTTGCACACCACAGTCCGTCGGTCATCCTCACTTTCTTTAAAGAACCTCCAGACTTGCGAACATCTAGGCCTCGCCACGGGAGCTTCACTACGTGAAACAGTTGCTGCTGATGCACCAGCTCTGGCCCTGCTTCTCCCTCTGGCCACACCACTGCCTCTTCCAACCTGTTCTGGTGCAGCACTCGCCTCCGCCTCAGAAGCACTGTCTTCACTCGGCTTATCAACCCAGCTTGGGTCAGTCACCTCATCATCCTCCGATTCCTCAGTCTGCTCCCCCCTCGGACTTCCTGCCCTGACAACAACTTCACCACTGTCTGACAACCGTGTCTCCTCATCGTCCGACACCTCTTTACAAACTTCTTCCACTAAGTCAACATTGTCATCATCATCATCACCCACAGACTGCGACAGTTGGAAAACTTGGGCATCGGGAAAGAGGTCAGCAGCAACCTGAGAAGTGGTTTGTGACTCTGGCAAGGGTCCAGAAAACATTTCCTCAGAGTATGCCGGATCGCATTCCAAATTTTCCTGGGAGGGGGCAGACTGGGGGGAAGGAGGTTGAGGTGGAGGAGTGCTCCCTTGGGTAACATGGGTGGACTGCGTGGAAGACTAATTGGTGGACAAATTACTTGAAGCATTGTCCGCAATCCACGACATCAGCTGTTCGCACTGTTGTGGTTTCAACAGTCCTCTACCACGTGTCCCTGTAAGTTGAGACATGAAGCTAGGGAGTGTAGCTCTGCGGCGTTCCCCTGCTCCCTCATCAGCAGGTACTGTCTCACCCTGCCCAGGACCACGGCCTCTGCCCCCTGCAGTAATTGAATGCCCACGCCTATGCCCTCGTCCTCGACACTTAGCCCTGGGGTTCAACATTTTCTGTATATAAGTGTATTATATATATAAAAAAAAAAATAAATGGGTCTGCTGTACTGAAACCCACAAACTTGTTCAATCTGAACAAGAAAATATATAGGTGGATAAGTTAGAGCAAACTTACATATTTTATTACGTACCGTGCAGTATGGAGCAATTACACTGAAACTATTAGATTAGGCAGACTTGGTCTGCTTAATTGCAACCCAGACAAATGTCGCACAGAGATTTTTGTAATGTAGCTGTATCAGTGAGAGCAAAAGACCTTTTTTAATTAAGTGACGTACAGAATGTGTCACCTGGACAGAAAATACGAAGTGTGGTTTGTATATAGGTGGATAAGTTAGAGCAAAATTACGTATGTTATTACGTACCGTGCAGTATGGAGCAATTACACTGAAACTATTAGGTTAGGCAGACTTGGTCTGCTTAAGTGCAACCCAGACAAATGTCGCACAGAGATTTTTGTAATGTAGCTGTCTCAGTGAGAGCAAAAGACCTTTTTTAATTAAGTGACGTACAGAATGTGTCACCTGGACAGAAAATACGGATTGTGTTGACTGGACAGCTGAACTGTGACACACAGAATGGTTCCACACAGCTGTATGAAATAGATTTGTTTCACTGACAAAAAACAACAAAACAACTTTTTTTTTATTTTATTTTTTTATTTATTTATTTTTTTAACGTGATGTACAGAAACTCTCAGAGAGCAAACTCAGCCCCTGCTGACTGTGGCTATTTTGACTGCAACCCAGACAAATGTCGCACAGAGATTTTTGTAATGTAGCTATATCAGTGAGAGCAAAAGACCTTTTTTTAATTAAGTGACATACAGAATGTGTCACCTGGACAGAAAATACGGAGTGTGGTTTGTGGTGAGTGGACAGCTGAACTGTGACACACAGAATGATTCCACACTGCTGTATGAAATGGATTTGTATCACTGAGTTAAAACAATAAAAAAAAAGTGTTATATATGGCGATAGCTGCACTACTAGTGCCAGCCTGCCCAGCCAGGAGACAAAAAAAATGTCTTGTAGCCCTTAGAAGAGCTGTTGGGTTCTTTTGAGATCACTCCTGCCTAACAGAGAACTAAATCCAGGCCCTAACACTCTCCCTGAAACGCAGCAGATCTGACCCTAACGACATCCAGACAGCATCTGAGCCGAGCACCACGGGCAGTCACTAGTATATTCCAGGGTCACCTGATCAGGCCAGCCAACCCCTGCTATCGACATGTAAGGGCCCCACGTGATGCTGGGTGTACCGCAGAGTCTCCTGGCTTGTGATTGGCTGAGTTTATAGGCGCCAAAAATTCAAAATGCGGGAGATGCCATTTCCTCAAGCATGGCGAGATACTCGTCCGAGCAGCGAGCACTTACGAGTACGTAATACTCGAACGAGCACCAAGCTCGGACGAGCATGCTCGCTCATCTCTATTTACAATATTTTACAATTTTACCATTTTATACTACTCTTTCTAGTTTTGAAAAGTGAGTGAAAATGTGGCCATAATTAACCCTTTGAGCTGACTTAACCCAGATTTTTCAACTGTGACATTTTAAATAGTTGCAAAAATTGTAGCAATCTTACTCCAGTAACCGGGTAACGTCGAAAATGGAGTCATCTAAACATCTAAAGACAGAGGAATTATGCTTAAAGATGCACGAAATTTATCAAACATCATGCAACATTTGGAAAATATGGTGCAAATAAGGCATATCAACCTCTTGCAAAACTGACTAAAAATTCCCCTCATGACAAATTGCCTCTTAGACTAGTCAATTGAAAAAATACTCAGATCTATCATCCAAAATCAGCCACTGTGGAAAACATACCACATTTTAGACATGTCTAGTCTAAGGGTATAATGGATTAATGCATTATCTTGCTCTCTTTTTTGGAGTGTCTGTCATGGGTGCCACATCTTTCTTTTATGACAAATTTGCAAAAGCTATAGATTTATCTGTCTAATCATATCTCACAAAACCCCATAATTTGTCATGAAACCAGGGGACTAGAGTACATTTTTGCAACTTTTTGCACCTAATTGTTTATACTGTAGAGTACACTGGCCTTCACTCACCAGCCGGGGTACGGGGTGGTTGGTTTGTGTTTGGGGGTTTGAGGGTTGAAGGAGAATGATGCCATGCCACCCACTCACCAGTCTAGCAGAGAGTGACTCCTTCTACACTCAGTCAGCTCTCACATTAAAGTGGTGTAACAAATTGTACAGCATGAGGTGGGTGATACCAAGTGTGTGTGTGTGGGGGGGGCATCGCATCCAAACTCACTCCATTGTGCCCTGCACTCAGCAGTGTATAAGAGAGTAGCTCCGGATACACTAACCTGTGTGTTTGGGTCAGCTGCTTCTGCTTCACCAACCTATGGCTACTGCTCCTACTGCATTTCGAGCCCACATGGAAGCACTGTATATTCCTGTGCAGCATGATGTGGTACCAAGCCAGGGGTAGTGATCACCTGCTTCTGTGGAAAGTGGCTCTTGCTGCATTCAGCAATCTGGCTGGAGGAAAGGGGTTAGGTCAAGAATTTGGCAAGTGGGGGGGTGCCATTTCAATTTTGCCTCAGGCAGCACGAAGGCTATGTGCTTTGCTGCTCCTGGCAAGAAAGCACTGAAGGAGGGGGGTGGGGCAAGCTGAACTCTTGCACCAGGGCCCATGAGCCTTTAGCTACGCTATGATTACAGTCACCATCTTGCAATGGGCTATCTACTAGTATGAAATATGAAGGCAGTAATTATTTTAAGACTATGGGGATTATGAGTGTAATATTTGGAAAAGTGCCCGCCATCAGTTTTACTAGGGGACTGGATTTGCAACAAGTGATAAATCTGGCTAAAAATATAAATGTTTCATACATAAAAACCTATGTAGCAGATGATGTAAGAACATTTGTGTCATTGCACAGCATTGTGAAGAACACCTATTATTTCAACAATTTATAAAATTAAGTCCATCCTACGTAAATAAAATAAATGATAGCATATGAGAAATGTCATCAAAGCAATACCGTTCTAAAACTGATTATGCTTCTTTGGTGTGTGTAGCTGTTAACAGAACATAGAAGCAATTCACTCTCATACTGATACTGATACTGATATGAAGCTTATCACAAACAGCACAGCTACATTTTTCTATATTTTCTTCAGTTTATAGATTAATTTCTGTTGAAAGGTAAATGCATCAATGATATCTGGATGTCACAGGAGAAAGCTGGTTTATCAAGTAAATTTGCCAAATATACATACTAACAGGAATACACATACCCATTCTTACAAACCTGTGTCTAATGTCTAGCGCCAAGAACTGTCAGTTAAAATTTGTAGTTAAGAGTTGTGGCATTTTTATAGGAACGTCATGCTGTAACTTCCACCACTTCTATATAATTGGCAACCCTCTCTGAACGTAAAAATGGAAAAACCTCATGGAAAATTGCCAGATCTCTCCAGCACAGCTTGGAGGGCTGCCTACCCCAGGAAAGCAGCCCTCCAAGTACTGTAAATGTATATGGCACTAGTATTGAGTATCAAATTGCGTCTGGACCTAAGAAAGCTATGAAAGAAGAAAATTCCTTCAAAAGTTGGCAATTCGGACCTTCTGTTTATGTGCTGTAGAGTATGC
The DNA here is from genome assembly GCA_900303285.1 of Rhinella marina. NCBI lineage: Eukaryota > Metazoa > Chordata > Amphibia > Anura > Bufonidae > Rhinella > Rhinella marina. Next base: position 31,218 of record ONZH01024637.1, read on the forward strand.
TCATTGGCCGCTCCACACCACCACACTCTGCAGAATCTGGATCTGCAAGTGCAGCACTCTTCTCCTGCTGTGACTCGAGGACAGCCTAGTCACGTGACCATAGATCCTTCAACAACTTTCGCTTGCATCCATAGGTTATATACTATGTTATGTGAAATTACATGGGTCCCATTATATCAAGCAGAGGATATGGGAATTTGGGATTTCTGGCAGGCCCCCTTCTTAAATGTTTGACTTGCCCTGAAGGTTGCATTATATACAGTTCAGATCGATTTCAATGAAAGTTGAATAAAATATATGCAGTTATCTACCTTAAAAATAAATGGCTGCCAACAACAATTTCATTTTCACTTTTAATAAATTCTTCACATGACTCCATCAATGAAAAAATAAACAGTTATAGTTCGTTGAAGGAGTGTGTGGAGAGGGGATAAAGAAACCATAAAAATCCTAAGGGCCAAAGGGGATTAATATAAATTGGTGAAATCTTGGCACTCACCATGAACTCCAATAGCTTATTTCATTGTCATGTGGGTATGAATGACAAGCTTATGCCTCATTCACACGTCAGTGATTCACGGACGTGTCCTGTACGTGTCCTCCACGGACAGCACACATCCCCATTCATTTTAATGTGTCTATTCAGACATCAGTGTTTGAGCATGGTACGTGGGTCCGTGTTTTTAGCACGGATGCATGTCCTATCTTGATCCGTGTTCCCGGATCCCTCACGCCCATTATAGTCAATGAGTCCGTGAAAACCATGGATCCCTCACGGATGTCATCCGTGTTGCATCCGTGTTTCACGGATAATTAAGAAGAGATGCTTTGAAAATTATTTTTCAGTTGTGCAGTGTCAGTGAAACACGGATGCAACACGGATGGCAAAACACGGACCCACGGACCGAACACGGATCCTTCACGGACAGCTTCACGGATGCCTCACTGACCACCTGCTCACGGATTTGAGCACGGACACAGACGTGTGAATAAGGCTTTAGCTTGCTATGACCAGCTCATGTCTTTGTTATGTTTCATCGAGGCATTCTTTTTGAATGTATGGATTGCGTGCATGAATAGTATTGCATTGTTAATTTATGTGTTATAGTTTATATTTTTTCTTCCAGCAGGTGCTTATTACAGATGAACAAATCAATTTTAAACAAATATGTGACTCAAATGTTCCAAAGCTTTGGCATTTTAGCAAATTCAAAACTTTTAAAATTTGATTTATTTGAATTGCTGAAAATAGAATCTGCTATTTTACAGATAGAAGACATCACATCACAGCAGCACAGGGACGATGAAGAATGAGAATCACATGATGGTTGGACTTGCTCATTATGCCTTGCAGTCAGCCTCAGCTAGGAGGAATAATAATGACATGTGTCGCATCTAAGATCCCAACCAGGGAATCCATACATATTCTCTGCTTGTACATTGGTGTGACAGGACACCTGGTAGAGAAAAAGATCAAAGACAGCTTATTTTTACACTTAAAATACGGATAGATTAGGGTCAGACAGGGACATATTCACACAAAATACAGCTAGTTTTAATGATAGAGACGTTTTAGCTAGGGACAAGGCAGGGTTAGTGTAGTGTATATCACTGTGCTGCAATCATTAACATCCAGTCAGGCTCTGCCTGCACTGTGTATCAATATTTAAAGCTACAGTGCTCAATTTGTCTTAATGTGTATCAGCCATCTATCAGCCAATTTTACATTAAAAATTACAATCACAGATATCTTCTACTATTAATGCTGCTGCTTAAAGTGTATTGGTCGATGTATTTTTCTGCATCCTAGTTGCACTGGATTGTGTCCAATTGACATATTTTAGAAAGACAATGACATTGTGTACTGGGTGGCTTTCTCGTCTTCTCAGTCACAGCAGTATAAAGTTGATGTTAAAGAGGACCTGTCACCACTCCAGACATGTCTGTTTTAATAGCTTCATGCATTCCCATGTAATACCAATTCTGGAACATCTATTCATATGTCTGTATACTGTTTCATTCCTTTATTATTTCTACTAGAAGTTATGAATGAACTACTAGCAGTCTGCAGTAAGGGTACAGAGGGGAGGTAACCAGTTGGGGGTGTGTGCATGCACAGACTCACTCATTGTCAGGCTTTGCAGGTACACCCCCCCAACTGGTTACCACCCCTCTGTACCCTTACTGAAGGCTAATAGCAATTCATTCATAACTTCTAGTAGAAATAACAAAAGAAATGGCACAACATAGAGTCATAAGAATAGATGCTCCAGAATTGTTATTACATGGGGAATGCATGACACTATTAAAACAGACATGTCAGGAGTGGTGAAAGGTCCTCTTTAACCCCTTCAACCCCGGGCCTGTTTTCACCTTCCTGACCAGGCCATTTTTTGCAAATCTGACATGTGTCACTTCATGTGGTAATAACTTTGGAACGCTTTTACTTATCCAAGCCATTCTGAGATTGTTTTCTCGTCACATATTGTGCTTCACGACAGTAGTAAATTTGTGGCAAAATATTTCATTATTATTTAAAAAAAATACCAAATTTACCAAAAATTTGGAAAAATTTCCAAATTTCCAAATTTCAATTTCTCTACTTTCAAAATATATAGTAATACCTCCAAAAATAGTTATTAGTTTACATTCCCCATATGTCTTCTTTATGTTGGCATCATTTTATAAATGTCATTTTACTTTTTTGGGACGTTAGAAGGCTTAGAAGTTTAGAAGCCATTTTTCAAATTTTCAACAAAATTTCCAAAACCATTTTTTAAGCACCAATTCAGATATAAAGTGATTATGAGGGGCTTACATAATGAAACCCCCCCATAAATGACCCCATTTTAGAAACTACACCCCTCAAATTATAAAAAAACTGCTGTTAACTTTGTTAACCCTTGAGGTGTTCCACAAGAATTAATGGAAAATGGAGGTAAAATTTCAAAATTTCACTTTTTTGGTAGATTATTCATGTTAATATTTTTTTTCTTGCAAAACAGCAAGGGTTAACAGCAAACTAAACCTCAATATACATTACTCTGATTCTGCAGTTTACAGAAATACCCCATATGTGGTGGTAAACGTCTCTATGGGTTTGTGGCAGTGGTCAGAAGGAAAGGAGTGCCATACGGATTTTGGAGGCAGATTTTGCTAGAATGGTTTTTAGGCACCATTTTGTAATTGAGAGACCCTGACGTACCCTTACAGTAGAAACCCTCAAAAAATGACCCCATTTTGGAAACTACACCCTTCAAAGAATATATTAAGGGGGGTACTGGCCACTTTGACCCCCTAAGCATTTTATGGAATTTGGAAACACTTGGCTGTGAAAATGAAAAGTTTCATTTCTTCCAATAAAATGTTGCTTTAGCCCCAAATTTTTCATTTTCACAAGGGGTAACAGGAGAAAAGCACCCCATAATTTGTTCCCCATTTTCTCCTGAATACGGAAACACCCCATATGTGATGGTAAACTGCTGTGGGGGCACATGGCAGGACTCAGAACAGAAGGAGCGCCATATGGATTTTGCAGCACAGATTTTGATGGATTGGTTTGCGGGAGCCATTGATTTTTATTTTTTTGAGTTATTGTCTTATGTGGGGGCTCATTTTTGTGGGACGAGGTGACGTTTTCATTGGTACCATTTTAAGGTACATAAGACTTTTTGATCCCCTGCTATTACACTTTTTGTGAGGCAAGGTGAAAAAAAATGGCTGTTACGGCATAGTTTTTTTTACATTTTTTTTACAGCATTCATCTCATGTAATATTTTTATAGAGCAGGTTGTTACAGATGCAGCGATACCCAATATGTCAAACATTTTTATTTTTGGAAAGTTTTACACATTAGATGCATTTTTGAACAGAATAAAATCTTTTTTTTGTGTTGCTATATTCTGAGAGCCATATTTTTTTTTATTTTTTGGGCGATTGTCTTAGGTAGGGTCTACATTTCTGCGCGACAAGATGATGGTTTGATTGGTACCATTTTGGGGTAAATACGCCTTTTTTATCACCTGCTATTACACTTTTTGTGAGGCAAGGTGAAAAAAATGGCTGTTATGGCATAGTTTTTTTTAATTTTTTTTTACAGCATTCACCTGGGGGGCCATCTCATGTAATATTTTTATAGAGCAGGTTGTTACGGATGCGGCAATACCTAATATGTCAAACATTTTTATTTTTGGAAAGTTTTACACATTAAATGCATTTTTGAACAGAAAAAAATCCTTTTTTTGTGTTGCTATTTTCTGAGAGCCATATTTTTTTTATTTTTTGGGCGATTGTCTCAGGTAGGGTCTACATTTCTGCGGGACAAGATGACGGTTTGATTGGTACCATTTTGGGGTAAATACGCCTTTTTGATCGCCTGCTATTACACTTTTTGTAAAGGAAGGTGACCAAAAAAAGGCTGTTTTGGCACAGTTTTTTTTTTTTTACTGCGTTCACCTGGCAGGGTGGATCATGTGATATTTTTATAGAGCCGGTCGATACGGACGCGGCGATACTTAATATGTCTATTTTTATTTTTTTTCACTATTTTTTTACAATTTTTTTTTAATATTATTTTATGAAAAGGACGCTTTTTTTTTTTGGAACTTGAAACTTTTTTGTAAACCTTTATTTTTTCACTTTTTTTCACTTTCTTTTTTTACACTTTTTTAACTTTTGGGGTCTGATCCCCTTTACAATGCATTACAATACTTCTGTATTGTAATGCATTGGCTGGAAGTGTATTACACACAGTAATACACTTCCAGCCTTACTGCCTGTGAGATCCAGGGGGCTGGATCTCACAGGCTACCGTAGATAGCAGCCAGATGCCTAAGGAAGGCATCCGGCTGCTATCTAAGCCATCGGGTCCCTGTCACAGCAGCGCGGGGACCCGATGGACACCCGCTCCGACCGCCCGCATCGCATGTGCCGCGGTCAGCGCTGACCGCGGCACATGAAAGGTTAATACGCCCGCATCGGTGTTTTCACCAATGCGGGCGTACGCAGCAGGGGTCCGGTAGTACTACGGTGCTGGTCGGTAACTTACTTCCCGCAGCGCCGTACATGTACGGCGCTGGTCGGGAAGGGGTTGAGTTTGACACCATGCCTTTGATCCAAGGTTCAGTGAATTCCTCCTCTTACTGCTCCTAGCAGCCTGAGAAAAGCCTTTAACTTCCATCATCTTTTCTCCATACAAGAGACAACAAGAACAAACAGTGCTTAGACTGCCTATATAAGGATTTTCAGGCACTGGAAAACAACTTGCTAGCTATGTTTGCACTGGCAGTTACTGTTATGCGAAGCATTCAAAACGGAATTCAGTCCAAAGTTTAGGAAAACCTTGATTTTAAATGTTTCCGAATCAGGTTTACTTAAAATAGCAGCTGCATGTGTTACAAAGCGAAACTAGATCACCCATAATGCTGTGCAGCTAGCAAATCTGCAAATAGCCATCCCCTGTGATGTCACAGCCCTATAAAACCCTCATCCCGCTTGGGGTCTGCCATTGTCCTGTGAGCTGAGCATAGGGAGAGACGTGGCATGCGCTCATGCATTAGGGAAAGTGATTAGAGATGAGCGAGCACTAAAATGCTCGGGTGCTCGTTATTCGAGTCGAACTTTTCCCGATGCTCGGGTGCTCGTTTCGAATAACAAACCCCATTGAAGTCAATGGGAGACTTGAGCATTTTTGCAGGGGACCAAGGCTCTGCCTAGGGAAGGCTGGGTGAAAACCTGGAAACCTCAGAAAATGATGGAAACACCACGGAAATGGACAGGAAACAGCAGGGGCAGCATGCATGGATGCCTCTGAGGCTGCCTAATCCCACCATTACCCCAAATTCTCAGGCAACAGCCTGGTGGTTACCCTCATGGCAATTGTGCTCACCCTGACCAAGAAAGGCGAGGCAAATACCCTTCACATGTTAGGGAAGCACCAAAATAGGTGCAACGAAGGTCCATCACCGCCTGCAGGTGACACCACTGCTCATGCTGGCACTGCAGCTGACATCAAGTTTAGTATCTGTTCTTATCAGTTGCTGTGGCTGTTGGTGGTAAAGTGGTGAGCATAGCTGCTTCCCAAGCAGTTGACCCCAGTTCCATTCCCGTCTATCGCAGGAGGCAATTAAAAAATCAGTACAATATCTAATACGTCCCCTACCCGGGTAAATTGTTTGGAGAGAGGGCCTGTAGGTGGGGGGGAAGGAGGTTTCGCTGGAAGAGCCAGAGGAGTGCCCCCTGGGCTAGCATGTGTGGTGGTGACAACAGCCGGAATGGATTTGGGAAAACTGTTGCTTTAACCCGTATGGTATCGATTCTTCTCAGTTTAATACCGTATACGTCCCCTATCTTGGGACCCTATATTTAATGGATTTTTCGAACACGGAAAACAGAAAAAGAGCTTGCTCTGGCCCGGGGAGTATCTTTCCCACTGCAGCTAAGGGGACGTGTCCATGCTCTGCCTATCACAGGTCAGGAGGCAATTAAAAGAAGAAAAACAAAAAACATCAGTACAATATCTAATACGTCCCCTATCCGGGTAAATAGTTTGGAGAGAGGGCCTGTAGGTATGGGGAAGGAGGTTTCGCTGGAAGAGCCAGAGGAGTGCCCCCTGGGCTAGCGTGTGTGGTGGTGATAACAGCCGGATGGATTTAGAATGACGACGCAGGACCCCAACTTAAAAATTTAGCATCAACCGGTACAGTCGTAAATTATGAGATTGATCAAGTGTGGTATGTATACTACTCAGTTTAAAACCGTATATGGCAGCTATCCGTAAAAATGGTTTGGAGAGAGAGAAAGATAGGACAAAGACGTAAATTGTTTGGAGAGAGGGCCTGTAGGTGGGGGGGGGCAGGCTGGGGGGAAGGAGGTTTCGCTGGAAGAGCCAGAGGAGTGCCACTTGGGCTAGCGTGTGTGGTGGTGACAACAGCCGGATGGAGTTAGAATGACGACACAGGACCCCAACTTAAAAATTTAGCATCAAACCGGTACAGTCGTAATTATGAGATTGATCAAGTGTGGCCATGACTTTTTAGATGGAGATTGCATGTGGTCACGTACTCCCTTGAACCCGATAGTCACCCCTTCTCTGATGTGCTAGCCCAGAACATTTTCTGCCCCAATTCGCAAGACCTTTTGCTGTTTCCGTGTGCTGACAGTGTGGATTTACCAGTGTTGTCTGAGGAGGTGGTGGACAATGGCGAGACACAGGTGTCGGGGGGTGAGGTAGTTGTATGGGAAGCAAGCTACAGTGGGGACTCCTTGGGGGGACTTTCTCATGATGGGACAGATTCAACTTGGGTGGATCAGGCACAGGAACAGATTAATTTTTGGGGGGTTTATTTAACTTTTATATAGCAAAAATAACCACAGAGATATTTATTCGTTATCTTCTCTGCGCAGTCTGGCGTTGGGGTTCGTCACTTTGATGGCGAGCTGTGCCGCTCTCTCCACAATGGTCTGTAGGTTCTTAGATGGAGACTTTGTCGGCGATTTCAGTACAGAAGGACTTGTTGCTCATCAACAGAACCTCGACCTCCTTGACATTGTGGACAAGGAATTTGCGGGTGGACCAGGAATTTGCGGAACCCTGTGGGCAGCATGTGTTTGGTCTTCTACTTGCTACCGTATCCAATGTTGGGCAATATAGATTCGCAAGTAATATTATTTTTCACACCTATCCCAAAAATAAAAATGTATGCAGTTTGCGCAAATAAAACTGGAAACTGGAATTGGAGAAAGGACCTGTAGGTGGACCTCCGTAAAAATTGTTTGGAGAGAGGGCCTGTAGGTGGAACTCCGGAAAAATTGTTTGGAGAGAGGGCCTGTAGGTGGAACTCCGGAAAAATTGTTTGGAGAGAGGGCCTGTAGGTGGACCTCCGGAAAAATTGTTTGGACAGAGGGCCTGTAGGTGGAACTCCGGAAAAATTGTTTGAAGAGAGGGCCTGTAGGTGGACCTCCGGAAAAATTTTTTGGAGAGAGGGCCTGTAGGTGGACCTCTGGAAAAATTGTTTGAATAGAGGGCCTGTAGGGGGCCCTCCTGAAAAATTGTTTGAAGAGGGCCTGTAGGTGGACCTCTGGAAAAATTGTTTGAATAGAGGGCCTGTAGGGGGCCTCCTGAAAAATTGTTTGAAGAGAGGGCCTGTAGGTGGACCTCTGGAAAAATTGTTTGAATAGAGGGCCTGTAGGGGGCGCTCCTGAAAAATTGTGCTAAAAGATTGCCAGTTGGACCTCTAAAAAATGGCGTTTTTTGGGTCAGCGTTAGAAAAAGACGATATGGAGGAGGAGGAGGAGTAGGAGTAGAGAAGAGGAATCGGATACATAAGTTATT
>ONZH01024638.1:0-35177 GCA_900303285.1 Rhinella marina
CGTACAGAAAGTGTCACCTGGACAGAAAATACGGATAGGAGTGAGTGTAATGAACTGTGACACACAGAATGGTTCCACGCAGCTGTGTGAAATGGATTTGTATCACTGAGCTAAAACAACTAAAAAAATATTTTTTACAATTTTTTTATATATTTTTTGTAGTTTTGTTTTTTTTGGAACGTGACGTGCAGAAACTATCGTAGAGCTAACTGACACCCTACTGACGGTTGCTATTTAGACTGCGACCCAGACAAATGTCGCACAGAGATTTTTGGGATCAAGCTATATACGTGACAGGCAGCAAAAGACTTGGTTGTATTAAGTGACGTACAGAAAGTGTCACCTGGACAGAAAATACGGATTGGCGTGAGTGGACAGATGAACTGTGACACACAGAATGGTTCCACACTGCTGTGTGCAATGGATTTGTATCACTGAGATATAACATTAAAAAAAAGGGGGTTATATATGGCGATAGCTGCACTACTAGTGCCAGCCAGCCAGCCAAGCCAGGAGACAAAAAAAAAATTTCTTGTAGCCCTTAGAAGGGCTGTTGGGTTCTTTGTGGGTGATTCCTGCCTAACAGAGAACTAAATGCAGGCCCTAACACTCTCCCTGAAACGCAGCAGCTCTATCCCTAACAGCATCCAGACGGCATCTGAGCCGAGCACCGCGGCCAGTCACTAGTATATTCCAGGGTCACCTGATCAGGCCAGCCAACCCCTGCTATCGACATGTAAGGGCCCCACGTGATGCTGGGTGTACCGCAGAGTCTCCTGGCTTTTGATTGGCTGAGTTTATAGGCACCAAAAAAGCACGATGCGGAAGATGCCATTTCCTCGAGCATGGCGAGATACTCGTCCAAGCAGCGAGCTCTTACGAGTACCCTAATACTCAAACGAGCACCAAGCTCGGACGAGTATGCTCGCTCATCTCTAGTGCTAATGTCACCTTATTCCAAATATATATCTGTTTTATTTTCTGGTGCCCCCATTTTTATATAAAATGATGAGATTTTATTTTATGCTAATAAGGCCTCTAGGTGCAAGGGGCGTTACTCCTGCTCCTAGAGGCTCTGTTGATTGACATGTCTAGGCAGAGAAGAAACACTCCATTCACCATAGCTTGCAAGGACCTTCAATGATGTCATGACCATGTGATCAGTCACATGGTTAGGATCACACAAACAGCCTGTCTCCTCCTAAACCATGTCACTGATCACATGGTCATGATATCATTGAAGGTCCTTGCAAGCTATGGTGAATGGAGTGTTTCTTCTCTGCCTCTTCCTGTCAATCAACAGAGCTTCTAGGAGCAGGGTATAATGCCCCTTGCACCTAGAGGCCTTATTAGCATAAAATAAAAGTTCATTTTATATAAAAATGGGGGCACCAGTAAATAAAACAGATATATATTTGGAATCAGGTGACATTAGCACATCTCTAATGTCAGCCTGATTCATACCGAAAAAACTGGTGACAGAAACCCTTTAAAATTATGCCTTGACGGGGTCGGAATCTCAGCCCATATGACACGCACAAGTATTAATTGTTAGCAGAAAAATTGGCATTTGAATCACATGGCTTTAATAGAAGTGGCTGCAGAAGCAGTCATACGAAACACAGGCAGCAGCAGGGACCTGATGGCAGCAGTCACATGATAAAGGCAGCAGCAGTCACATGGAACGTTTTGGTGGGTAGTAGAGATGAGCGAATAATTCAAAAAATTATTCGCCGAACATTCCCCGAAATTTTCCTAAGATTCGTATATTCGACGAATAGATTTGTTGTATTTGCGTACAAAATATACGTTATTATGTGCTATTGGCGAACATTCGCGCACTAATAACGAACAGTTAAAAAATGTACGCAACTTCTTAGAAGACGTACGCATGAGCGTACAAATAGCATACAAATCCTCAGCCTACTATTGTCTACGCGATTACGTAATACGCAGGCACGTACAACGAGAGGCTGCGGCGTGCACTCCTCAGAGGCAGAGCGAATATTCGAAAATGGCATCCAGATGATCCTCATCATTTAGCTCTACTGCACAGCTGAAGTACATAGTCTGGCTGATGGACGGCCAGGATTACGATTTACGATGGCACACACCGCCACCCGAACCAGCATAAAAAGGAGGTGATCCAGCAGGTGATCCGAGGCTTGCGCCATCGTTTTGACACCTTGCGGACCCCGGGCCAGATCCAGCGTAAATGGTCAGATCTGAAATCGCCCTCAGAGGCAGTATGTATATTTGAGGTAGAACAAGTAAGGTGCTGTCTATCCGGCTATGGGCATAGTACAATCATCCACGATACTATAAAGTGAATATGAGGACCCATTGCGGTACCTGTAAAGAAATACACACAATGGGCAACATACTTGAAAACGTTGCTGAAAGGTAAAAACATTAGTGCAAACAATCCAGTGCAAACAATATAGTGCAAATACATATGTATAATGTAAACATTTTAAATATCACCAACCTAGTCTGCTCACGGACACGTTTAAGTCTCTTTTCTTCTTTCTGACGCTTGTCATAGAACTGGAGCAGAGTCCCAAACTCAGTTGCAATTTGTAATCCACATAGGTAACATTGTAATCCAAATGGGTAAAAAAATAGTAGCAAAGGTTCCTTAAAAAACACTCTCATTTAAGGGGCTCCCCAATAACCTGAAAAGGGGGAAAAAAGGGATGAGGCACACGTCTGCGCAACTTGGTTAAAACTTGTTTTTTTTGATGGGGGGAGTCCTGACAATCCATGGCCATCTGGGTGAGGACAAACGCAGGGCAACAAAAATAAAAACACACGCCAACTAGTGCTCACCCTTCAGGTTAAGTCCACGTTGTGGCTCCCATAACAGCTGCAGGATCCTTACTTAAGGGCCAGCAGGTCCTCTTCACTGCTGCTGGAGCTAAAAGACATGAGAGGGCGCTCCTGCCTCATGAAAGAGACACTGGCTGCGGCAGCAGACCCCCACGACCTCTCAGGGATGGTCTTGATAGTGACCGGGCGGTCACACTGGCAAGGGCCGTGGCAACTTGGGCCTTGCCCATTACCTTGTAGTGGCCAGATCCTCCGGCCGGCATACAAGGTGACAGAATCTCCGGCTGTAAGGGCTTTGGCAACGGTCTTCCGCAAGCGGCAGACTGTGTGGCCTGCACCTGCCATGGCAGTTGGTATTGTACCACCAATGGCTGGTACACAAAACTGTTGGTGGTCATCTGTCCCACATGAAGGATCGGTGGCGGTGGCAAGTCGGGTATCAGGGGTTCCAGCTGAGCTTGGGAATAGGATTTCTCCTCAGATCGCAGAGTCCCATGGGAACACTGAGCCTCTTCTGCTGCCTGGACCTCCTCAGTCCAGTCTTCCGGGGGCACTGCAGGAGTAGCTGGTCGCTTAAGGAGTTTCACCCCAGTAGCAAATGTGCCTTGGAGGCTCTTTATGGGGGTATACTCCACGTAATCCCCTGCGTGGAGATTGTGGCGGACGAGCGGAAGATACAGCCACTTTACAGAACGGCGGTTCGCATATAACTTGTCCACCGTCTCCTCATCGCCGATAAAACCTACTCCCCATTCCACATTGAACCAAATAACGGTACCCCTTCGGCGCTCCAGCTTAGGGTCACCGGACCGTGGGTGCTCCAACACCTGAACAACCCACTCCTCTACCAGCTTTTTGTATTCCCAGAGGGTCAGGGCGTTCCAGGTGACAGTCTCGGGGACAATAGAATTTTGACGAAGGGAGTAGTCCTTCCGCGGCAGAGCGGAACTCCTGCCGCCTCCGCCGTGTCAGCCAGCGGAGTGAACACCTCAGCGGGCACCTCAACCGACTTCTTAGGCTGCCGGACATATTGAGAGATGTAGATATCCAAGTTGGTGTTCTTTATTCACCAGAGCACAGACCAACTGAAGTCAATGGGTCTGCAAATAAAATGAATGCAACACGGATGTAACATGGACATCCATATTTTGTGGACTGCACAATACATATGGTTGTGTACATGAGGCCTTAATTACATTTATAAGAATTGCCTAACAGCAGTATTCGGCCGAACATGATCACTCAACATTATATAAGAGCACTGGTGGTTAGGAATGGGATCCTCCAGCCCCAAACTATTCAGACATATCAACATGAGAAGCTACAACTGTTCATTAGAGTTGAATGTAAGGCCATTATTTAATGGTTTTTGACAGCTGCTGCACCACAGAGGAGCCCCTCTCACCCTCCTCCACAAGAGAGAGAGAGGACCCCACCAGCCCCTCCAACTCCACCAGCCCAACTTCCCGAGGTAGAAGGTAGGTAAAATAAAAAGTGTAATGGGTGGACCTTCTGTCTTCAAAATATAAGCTATATAAGTATGTTTTATCTTTTGTAGCTCCAACCGTCAGGGAGCAGTTTTCCCCGGGACCATGGGAAGACCACACAGTATGGGTAAAAAAAAAAAAACAGGCTCAATACAGATACATGTCACTGAATAACTCGCTCAAGTACATGTACCAAATATACAATGACATGCAATTGCTAACGCATTCTGATCCAGGTGCTGGTTTGAAAGTTTAGAATTTTTATTTGTGGGACAACCACTTTAACTCGATCATACTAACAAAGTATATTACTGTTTCCACCCCTACAGACATTTCCGCTGACTTTGAAGTGGAGGCGTTTCGGAAGCGGCAGCACTGGGTGAGAGCTCCCGCTGTTTGTGCCCATAATCCTGCTCCGTGGGAGGCAAGTGGCGATATACCAGGACCGGGTGGTGCATAAAGCGTTCCCCTACCTGCCGGAGGCGTGCTGCAGCATTGTCATGCCCGGGGGAGCGGCGAAAAAAAGTAAGGAGGCGCCGGGAGGTGCGGAGCGTGGTGTCCAAGATGGCGCCGGCCCGCTCCCTGCTCTGAACAAGACCAGCAGGGCTGGGAGTTCGCAGGCGGCGGTGAGAGCGCCGGAGGCAGTCAGGGCATCAAGGAGAATGCAGGAGATGCCTGTGCTATGCAAGATGGGAGAGCTGCCTCAAGGGGAGTCGGCCTGGGAGAAGGGAGAAGAGGCTGCAGGAGGAGCAGGAGACGTGGGGAGCACACTGGCAGGGGCAGAGGAGGCCATCATGGCGGAGAGGGACATGCCAGCGCCCCAGAGTGAAGAGCCCACATTGTCAGATGTATTCAGAGCTGTCACACAGTGTGGAGTGGCGCTGACAGCTTTACAGCAGCAGATGGGGTCCCTGAAGCAAGAGGTCTCCTTTATACGGCATGATTTGCAGAAAGTTAATGAAAGGATGGTGGAGGTGGAAAGCCGTGTCAGCGAGGTGGAAGACAAACTACCTCCTCTGACCAGAACGTCCCGTATCCATGAGCAACAGATCTCTGCACTGATCGCCAAAGCAGACGACCTAAAAAACCGCCTCAGACGTAACAATGTACGACTCTTAGGGGTCCCTGAAAAGGTGGAAGGACAGGATCCTACGTCCTATTTTGAGAATTGGCTGAAGGAGGTGTTTGGAGCGGATGTGCTGTCTCCATTGTATGCTGTGGAACGGGCGCACCGGGTCCCTACCAGACCGTTACCGCCAGGGGCACCCCCGCGTCCTGTCCTGATTAAACTGCTTCACTATAGAGACCGGGATGCCATCCTGTGAGCGGCCAGAAATCGCCCTGATATTACGCTCAACGGGCAGAGAATTGCGTTCTTTCAGGACTTTTCCTCAGAGGTCCAGAAGAAGAGAAGCCAATTTGTGGATGTCAAGCGGCGACTTCGATCCTTGCAAGTGTCCTATTCCATGTTCTACCCGGCGCGACTGCGTGTGGCAGCCTTAGGATCCGTGCACTTCTTCACTACACCGAGAGATGCGGCGGCTTGGATCGACCAGCACGAGCGGCAACTGCGTCAGTAGGAGAGATGAAGACTTTCCATTTGCAACAAGTCTACACCCTCGGTTTTCACTGAGTGCCTGTTGGGGACTCGCCCCGTTTGAAGTTCAGCTGATGGATTGCCCACGGAGCATCAGTATCCTTTCTTTACTGCGGGCAGTGGTCTCGCCTAAATGACATGACCTGTTTGTTGTCGTTCACATCCCGTTTACAGGAGGACTGGTGCCTCGGCCTGCTGCAGGCGGTTACGCAGGCTAGGAATTTTGGTTTTGTGTTTTTTTGCACTGTTGTTTTTCTCTTTTTTCCAGGGGTATCTTTTGGTTTTGTCCCGTATGATGCAGTCTATATGTCGCACCTACTATGGGTATGTGTATTGTGTCGCCATGTCTATTGGGGACGTGCATGCCCTGCCCCGTCCTCGGCCGATTTGTACCTATAATGTCTCGCCATGTGCAGTATGCCACCATGTGGTTGTGTATGCTCGGGACATGCAGGTCCTGTTTAGTCCTCAGTCGTCTTGTATCCCGAATGTCTCAATATGTGCATTATGTCACCACGTAGCTGTGTCCACTCAGGACGTGCATGCTCTGCCCCATCCTCAGTCGACTTGTATTTCTCTGTTTCAGTATGTGCACTGTGTCATTATGTGGCCATGTCTACTCGGGACGTGCATACTCTGCCCCGTCCTCAGTCGACTTGTATTTCTCAGGTCTCACTATGGCTAATGTATTTAATGTGGTGAGTTGGAATGTGCGCGGCCTGGGCGATCCGGCGAAGCGTTTTGCCGTGCTGGATTACCTCCGCCCTCATTTTCCTGCTATAGTGTGTCTGCAGGAGACTCACTTCACAGAAGAGGGAGCGCGTACGTTCCACAGATCGTGGATGGGTCAGGCCTATCACTCCACGCTGTCCAGTCACTCTAGGGGGGTCAGTATCCTGGTACATAAAGCTATTCCCTTCCAGATGCACTCCTCTGGTGTGGACCCTGAGGGTCGCTTTATCTGCCTACACTGTACGATCTATACACAGGAGTACCTGTTAATATCATTATATATACCCCCTCCTTACAGTAGCGAGGCGTTGCAGAGGGCCTTGGCGTTTATTAATGACCACCCTGAGGTGCCTATTATTATAGTGGGAGACTTCAACAATACCATACATCCTTACTGGGATCGTTACGGGGAGAGGCAGTCGGACGCTGGTAGTCCTGTGTCCACCTTTGGTAGAATGTTGGAGGAACTATCCTTGATAGATATGTGTCCGTAACCCCGCAGTGCGCCAATTTTCTTGCTATACTAGTTCGCACGAAGCCTTGTCCCGTATAGATTTGGCCCTGGGGACAGAGTTTGTGAGCAGACAGGTGACGGAGGTGAGGTATTTGCCTAGGGCTCTGTCAGACCATTCTCCTATATTCTTGCGGCTATCGTCTTCCCCTGTGGTGCCTCCTTCTGGACGGTTATGGATGTTTAATTCCTTCTGGTTACAGGTGATTGACTGTCCGTACATCAGTAATACAGTACAGGAGTACTTCAGTCTGAATATAGGCTCTGCAGCCGGTGGGGTGGTGTGGGATGCCATGAAGGCTTGCCTTCGGGGGGCGCTCATTCAAGGAGTTAGTAGGGCCAAACTCAAAAGTAGGCAATTAGGGGAGTTCCTTAGAGACAGGGTAGAGGTGACGGAGGCGAGTTATGTGGAGAGGGGAGACCAGGTATCTCTGTCTGTATGGAAGGAGGCACAAGATGCATATAACTCGCATGTAGTGGAAGCGGCCCGTACTAAACAATCCTTCCAGAGACAGAAATACTATGATGAGGGAGAGAAGGCGGGTCACCTGCTAGCCCTTGTGGCCAGGGCGCAATCAGCATCGGCATATGTTTCTGTTTTGAGGGGTTCGGATGGTGTAGAGGTCTCAGACACTCCATCGATAGTTTCTGCCTTTGGTACCTACTATGCTGATCTGTATCGGTCCCGGCTGGTCTGCAGTAGAGACGAGGTACTGTCCTATATACAAGGGATATCTCTACCTGTGCTGTCGGATGCTGACAGGGAATATCTCAATGGTCCACTACAGCTGTTGGAAATAGAGGCAGCAGTGTCCTGTATGGCTAACAATAAGGCTCCGGGTACTGATGGGCTCCCAGTGGAGATATATAAGAAGTTTGGAGATGTTCTGCTACCCCAGCTGCTGACGGTTTATCAAGAGGCCTCTGAGACAGGGTCGCTCCCAGCATCTATGCAGGAAGCCATTATTATTGTCCTGCCTAAACCGGGTAAGGACCCCCTCCTCCCGGACTCCTACCGGCCCATATCTTTGTTGCCTACAGACATTAAGGTATTAGCGAAGGTCCTGGCCATGCGCCTCTCGAAGGTTATCTCCCCCCTTATCCACGAGGACCAGTCAGGATTTTTACCTGACAGGTCTACGGCCATTAATATTAGACGCCTTTACCTCAATATGCAACTCCCAGTAGATAATCCCGGGGACAGGGTCATCTGCTCCCTGGACGCCGCCAAGGCGTTTGATAGCGTTGAGTGGGAGTATCTCTGGGGGGTGTTGGAGAAGTTTGGACTAGGGGACCAATTTATATCGTGGGTCAAGTTGCTTTATGGCAGGCCTACTGCGAGGGTGCGGGTGAACGGCTGCTTGTCTGATAGCTTTCCATTGTATAGAGGCACGCGTCAGGGCTGCCCGCTCTCCCCATTATTGTTTGCTCTTGCCATTGAGCCGTTAGCGGCCATTATTAGGGGTCACGAGCGGATTACGGGATTTCGTCGTGGAGGATCCCAGGAGAAAATTGCCCTATACGCGGACGACGCCCTGTTGTTTTTAGCTGAGGCGAGGACTTCCCTTCCAGTAGTTATGGACGTCATTAGTACCTTTGGACGCTACTCCGGTCTGACTATAAATTGGGGTAAATCATCCCTTCTCCTCCTGGATAGAGTGGATGGCTGTGAGGTCTATACACGGACGGGGTTGCAGGTGGTGAGCGAGTTTAAGTATTTAGGGGTGGTGGTCTCCAGGAAGCTCACGGAGTATGAGAAACTGAACCTGTCCCCCCTTTTAGGTAGATTTAAGCAGAAGTCTCATGCCTGGTCTAAGCTGCCGTTATCGGTCGTGGGGCGGGTGAATCTCATTAAGATGATCTGGATGCCGCAGCTGCTCTACCTGCTGCACAACTCTCCTGTGTGGCTGCCCCTTAGGTTATTCCATTCTGTTAATAAAATGTTCAGGGAACTCATTTGGCGAGGGCGTCCGGCCCGGCTGCGTCTGGAGACGCTGCAGAGGAGCAAGACGGATGGGGGTCTGGCTCTTCCGAATCCCTGGGTTTATTATTTATCCGCTCAGCTCCAGCACATACGGGGATGTGAGCAGGGACAGGGGGACCCTCAAGTTAAATTACTGTGTAGATACTTGTCGGTAGATAACATCTATGAAGCACTGGAGGCTGACAAGCTTAAGGTGTCAGGTCAGGGGTTACCCACACTGCTCCTATTACATAAGACGTGGTGGAAGGTGAGAGATCTGCAGGGTATAACAGGTGTCACGCAGTATTCCCCTATATGGGACTCCCAGAGGTTGCCACAAGTCAGGTCTCTGCAGGGCATGAGTGGCTGGCGTCGTAGGGGCATCGTTAGAATTTACCAGCTTCTGGATGATAATATGTTGAAAACGTATGAAAGACTCCAGGCGGACTTTGATTTACCAGTGTCTGACTTTTATAGGTACCTGCAGTTGCGATATGCCTTCCGGGCTGACCACGACGGCGGCCTGACATGCACCATACAACAGAATAAGATCATAGCTCTTATAGAACGGAGACGTTCCTCCTCGGGAATTATCTCCCTGCTCTATCAGGCTCTGTTAGATTTGGCCTTGCGAGATTACCCGGTGAGAAGCAGGGAAAGGTGGGAGGCGGAGGTCGGTCCTCTGGAGGAGAATCACTGGCAGGACCTACTGGCCAGAGTCCCGCAGCTCTCACTCAGTGAGGCGCATAGGCTGTCGCAGTTATACGTCATACACCGGGTGTATAGAACCCCTAAATTTCTATGTGAGATAGGGCTTCGGCCTGATTCTAAATGTCCGCGGTGCGGTGAAAATAACGCAGGGATGCTACACATGCTGTGGTCGTGCTCGGCTCTGGAGGGATTTTGGCGCGCTGTTACTCATTTGATTAATACTGTATATGCTGTTACACTAGATGTGACCCCGTTTGTCTGTGTATTGGGCTATGTGGAGGATCTGCCAACTACGGAGCCTGGTAGAGTGGCAATAGCCAGGATGTTGTATATGGCTCGTAAACTGATTGCCCAACACTGGCTGGATGAGAGTAGTCCCAGTAGAACTGAATATATAGCCAAGATTAACTGGCTGCTTAACCTGGAGAGGGGGGTGTATAGGAAGAGGGGGGCCCTGACTAAATTTGATAAGCTCTGGTCATCCTGGATTGATTCCTCTGGACTGGCATCCAGAGAACTGCAGAGATATCGGCTGGGCTTGGTGTGAGGTGGATTGGGGTGATTTCCATTACAAGTGCAGGGCTGCGTGGTTGGCGTTCCTCAATATCTTGTGTGAGACATATATGTGTCATTATGGTGGTCTGTAATGACTATTGAATAGGCTATGATTGCTATGTTAGAGACATGTGTTGGACTATGGCTTGTTTGTTGCCGGGGGGCGGGGTGGGATACAAGTATGTATGTTCATACGGTAACGATATGTAATTGTCTACGCTTATGTAATGATGATTATTCGACTCACTTGGAGAAGTTGGACTGCATCATGGGACTTTGGGAGGGGGGGGGCGGGTGTCGGGGTTTTCTCTAATGTTGTTGTAAAAAAAATTAAAATGCCAATAAACAATCAATTAAAAAAAAAAAGTGGAGGCGTTTCGGGACCAGGCTCCATGCTGCCTACCAGCTCAATCGCGGCCTGCAGCTGGAGCTCCAAGAGCTGCAGGACATGATGGCCCGATGTCGGCAAAGGCTGGTGTAACCTTTTTTTGTTCCTTTCTTTTGTTTCTTATATTATTTATTATTTGTTAAAAGTAAGTTTTTATTTATTACTAAAATACTCTTGTAAAACCTGTGTTTTGTTAAACCTTTAAAACCTTCCTGATCCTGATATTCCCACGGCCATTTTCCCGTATTATGAACACAGCGGTGTCTGCCAGCCGAAGTATTAAGAAATTACACACACTCCTGTTCACTGATTACAATTTACAGTAAAAGATAAAGGCTTGGCTTGTTTGGACAACAAGCCTGTACATCCTACCTTGTAAACATAGGCAGTGAGAAATATATATGGCCTTTTCATGGGTGCCCCGGCCAGTAGTAGTAGGGGACGGGGTATAATACAACAAACTGCGGTGGAGTATAACAATCTCCGCTAAAGTAAAAAAAAATATTATATATATATATATATATATATTATATATATATATATATATATATATTTTATAATTTTAATTTTTTTTTTATAGAGGGGGAGTAAAGGCTGAGGCTCCAAAACAAATTTAAGAATACTAAATAGAACTATTAGTAATAATGGTGTATAATAACAGCTACTCTCCTGCTAAGCGTAGAAAACGTAGGCGGAGGTAGACAACAGTTTTTTGTTTTTAAAAGGGTTTTGGTTTGGAGACTTCGGGTTCACAAAGCCCTTGACATGACACAAGACGTTTGGCAGTAACATTATGGGCCAGCTGACAGCAACAGTGGGAAGACACTCAGACTATTCTGCCCTGCAAGGCCTGCTCTAATTATCTGCCTCAGCAAGAGGAGTATGAAATTCGGATGTAATCCAGCCTTTATTCATTTTTAAAACTGTGTTTTTTTGCACACTGCCAGGTGACAGTTTAGTCCTTTTTGGTGTCAATCCTCCCCCCCCCCCAGCGGCGCTAAAAACCCTCTCTGACATGACGCTTGAGGCTGGGCAGGAAAGAAGCCCTACTGCATAGTGGGACAGTTCCGGCCACTGTTGTAATCTGCCTGTCCAGAAGTCCAGGGGGTCTCAGAAGAGGCTTTGCGAGCCAGACTGCAGGTACGCCTGAACCTGCTCATTGAGGCGGGTGGTCTGGGCCTGCTCACTTGGCTGTGGCTGTTGGGAGGCAGAGAAAAATTGCTGCATCATACTCATTAGGCTTAACTGGCTGCTGCTGCTGCTGCTTGTGGCAGGAGGTGGAGGTGGACCACAGAGCAGTGGTCCCTACATTTGTTGATTTCCCACGGCTCAATTTCTGTTTTCACAAATTACACGTGGCCATACTGTTGTGCCACTGCAGAGTAGTGAAATACTTCCACACACCTGACGTGTGCCCTCCACAGATGGCCAAGCTTGTAGCCCCTGCACACTTACACCCTGGTGCCGGCCCCAGTGTACTTGGGGGTCTCGCTAGTTCCCAAGGAAGGACTGGCCCTGGGCCTAACTCACCTCTGCCCTATGTTGCTGCCACTACTACTACCACCCTCCTCCTCGGAGATCAAACCCTCCTCACCAGCCCCATCCGCTTCCCAGGTCCACCGGTCTAACACATCAGATTCATCATCAGACTCCTCCCCACCACTTTTTTGGACTGCGAATTAGGCTGTTCCCAGACCAACCGACAATTCCGAACAGTCCAAACTCTGACTGCCCTCTAAGAAATCCTCAAGGTGGCTGTCCTCTATAACCGCCGGATTATGCCATGGGGTTCCTTTTTTTTATAAATTGCAGAAGGGACACCACTAGGAGGGGGCACTGAAGCCCTAGAGGTGGCAGAAAATGACAGGCTTTGCTGGAGCGGAATGGTGGCGCAGGAGGAGTCTGACCCCTGGCTACATATGGATACTGTATCAGCAGATGACAGCAGCTCATCCGGCAGTGACTGAGATGAGCGTGCCATCCACTCCACGACCTCATCCACTTTCTCCTCCACTACAATTTTGCTCCTTTGTGAGTTAGCCTGATTGAACAGTGGCCAACTATTACGAATTCTACAAGTAGAAGCTCCGGCTACAGGTCATTTGGTACTGCTGCCCTGTGCCACCTTCTCCTTTTTTTAGAGCTCGAGATCTGTCTGGAACTGGACCCCTTTTGCTTATCCATTCCAGACATTTTTCACTTCACTGTGGCCCTGCAGCTGGTCTTTGTCTTTGTCCCTGTCTCTCTCCCTGCCTGATTAATTACTAGCCCTGCACTTGCCCTGCAGTATCCCTGATGTGTAATACGGATTCCCAGAACAATTACACCCCAATTTCAACAACACACAGGTCTCAGTCTCTCAGAACTTCACAACAGTGCTTCTGCTCGTCTCAGCAGTCGCATCAGAAGTGATGCGTCACTGGCTTACCAAGCCTGAGCCAATCAGAGCAAGCCCTGCCCACTAGGTCAGGTGACTGCTTTCTTCCCGGGCTTTTGCCGCACGAATAACGAACTAACAGTAAAAGTTCTATAATTAACTGAATTCGTACGCATCAGCGTAGCATTAGCGTACAATTTATCGGACAAGTGAATGCGTAGAAAGCCTTCGCAGCTGAAAATTTCCAAGATTCGATACGAATCTACGAAGCGGCGAATAGATTCCCTCATCTCTAATACTCACCTCATGTAATACTGTAATTTCTCAAAGAGGATGACACCATAGAAATGATACAAAGCGTAATTACTTTTTTTCAACTGAGGTCTCAAAGAGAAGTCCTCCATGTAATAAGGGATAACTCCATTTCATACTCATAGAGACTTAAGACTTAAAGGAAACCTGTCATCTCCGAAACACCCACTGAACTAGAGTAAGCGTTTAGTGTAAATGATGCAGAATCCGAATATGTAAGTTGTATCTTCATCTCACTTCCATTCCGACGCTATGCTCCCACAAACCAGCAGTAAAATGCATTCAGAGGACTCTTCTTTGAGTCCTCTCCATTATGTGAGCAAGCACCGGAGTCCACTGAGTGCATTTTACTGCTGGTTTGTCAGAGCACAGCGTCGGAATGGAAGCGAGTGTGAAGATAAAGCTTACATATTTGGATTCAGCATCACTTACACTATACAACGCTTACTCTAGTTCAGGGGTTGTTTCGGAGGTGACAGGTTCCCTTTAAGTCACAAGGTGCTTTCCTGAGTAATATATCATATACACTATGTACAAAAGCTATAGTATAGCTTTTTATTACAGTTTAAATGAGAGAGAGAAAAAAAAATTGTATAAATGTGTCCTGAACTTAGGATCTGTACATACCAGACTTTACAATTACCACTATGCTATAGCCTTCCCACATAGAAAAGGCTGGTTTTGCATTCTTAGAAGCAATCAAACATTGTTTTTATTGTAATCATATTGTGCCTATGAATAAAGCAGTATTATGTATATTAGCTTCCTGGGCATATCTCAATTAGAGATGAGCGAATCATTAAAAATTTTATACGCCGAACATTTGCCAAACTTTTCCTAAGATTCGTATATATTCGATGAATAGATTAATTGTATTTGCGTACAAAATATACGTTATTATGTGCTATTAGCAAACATTTGCGCACTAATAAAGAACACTCTATTAAAAAATGTACGCAACTTCTTAGAAGACGTATGCATGAGCGTACAAATAGCGTATGAATCCTCAGTGTACTATTGTCTACGCGATTATGTAATACTCAGGCACGTATGACGAGAGGCTGCGGCGTGCACTCCTCAGAGGCAGAGCGAATATTCGAAAATGGCATCCAGGCGATCCTCATCATTTAGCTCTGCTGCACAGCTGAAATACATAGTCCGGCTGATGGACCATCAGGATTACGATTACCGCCACCCGAACCAGCATAAAAAGGAGGTGATCCGAGGCTTCCGCCATCGTTTCGACACCTTGCGGACCCAGCGTAAATGGTCAGATCTGAAATTGCCCTCAGAGGCAGTATGTATATTTGAGGTAGAACAAGTAAGGTGCTGTCTATCCAGCTATGGGCATAGTACAACCATCCACCATACAATAAAGTGAATATGAGGACACATTGCGGTACCTGTAAAAGAAACACACACAATAGGCAATATACTTGAAAATGTTGCTGAAAGGTAAAAACATTAGTGCAAACAATCCAGTGCAAACAATATAGTGCATATACATTATAGGTATAATGTAAACATTTTAAAAATCACCTACATAGTATGCTCACGGACACGTTTAAGTCTTTTTTCTTCTGACGCTTGTCATACAACTGGAACAGAGTCCCAAACTCAGTTGTAATTTGTAATCCACATAGGTAATTGTAATCCAAATGGATATTGAAATAGCAGCAAAGGTTTCTTAAAAAACCCTCTGTCAAGGGGCTCCCCAATAACCTGAAAAGGGGGAAAAAGGGATGAGGCGCACGTATGCGCAACTTGGTTAAAACTTTTTTTTTTGATGGGGGGAGTCCTGACAATCCATGTCCATCTGGGTGAGGACAAAAGCAGGGCAACAAAAATAAAAACAAAGGCCAACTAGTGCTCACCCTTCAAGTACCATGCCTCCCCAGTCAGGACCTCGCTGTCTCGACTTCTTAATTGCCTGAGTTGCCTCGTCTTCCTCTCACACTGGAGAAGGTGGCGGAGCTACCGGGGAGGAGTCTTCATCGCTAATGAATTGAATTTATACGCAACAGCGCATAGAGTAACTTATATGTAGCAATAGCGTATAATTTATAGGACAAACTACGTAGCGAATGCGTACAAAGCCGAAGCAAATCACCTAATATTCGGATTCACTTCGCAGCTGAAAATTCCCTAATCATCGATTTGCTCATCTCTAATCTCAATGTGGTAAGGCTACAGTAAATAGTGTATACTGTATGATATGTAGATGCTAGGACACAGCTGAGAGCAGGATATAGCTCTGCTCTCAGCATGCTGATGTCTATCCCTGTCAATCAAGGGGAGGGGGGAATGTTCAGAGCACAGGGGATGTTACAAAGCAGTGCTCAAAGGATTGAGCCCCACCCCTCATGCTCCAACTTGCTCATTTGCATATTAATAAAATGCAGATATCTCTAAAACAGTTTAGCATAGAGGCAGAAGAAAGGTATCATTCTTATCAGCATAATGAGTCCTACCAGGCAGTATGCCTGGTTTAATAGAGCTAATCATGCTGACAGAGCCTCTTTAATAAAATCTCCATTTTCTTTATCAGTGAACATGTTATTATTGGCTTGTTTATGTTCATAATGGCCTCCTATTTCAAGATCATTTCAGTTATACAAAAAAAGCATTTTCAACCTGCATCTACTTATTGTCGGTATCTATGTTCTATGGCTCATTTTTATGTATATTTCAAGCCAAAGTACGATATAGAAAAAGACAGAGTAGTGTTAGTCTTGTACACCATTGTGGCACCTATGTTAAACTCTTTCATATACAGTATAGGAAATAATGAAATTAAAGGTGCTCTTCAAATAATGTTGCATGTTGTACCAAAAAGTCTGTATTGTGAAAATAAATCTTTGTACATTATAACTTGTCTGGATTATTTTTGCTAGAGGCCCATTTCCCAGAGGTAACATTTTGTAGATGCCCCATGATATTCTAGAGCTTTGTTCATACTGCCACTAGTCTCCACTGCATTGGGTTTTGTAACTTTTGGCAGTAAGAACAGGGTATTCTGCAGCAATAATCTTGTCATTAAAAAAACAAACATAAATTTGACTAACCCATTAACATACATTGAACCTCTAATGTAGAGAGATATAAATTGAGATTACAGAGCTTCTAATGCATTTCAACCCTATTATGAAGAGAAATACATTCCCATGTATATCATATGCAACTTGCTTATTGGAATGCATGAATTAATGGGGGGCACATTTGATTATTTTGGTTTTCCAAGTCACTTAGCAAATAATCTTTTTAAATTACTGAGAGTACTAAATGCAAGAGATGATTTTCATAATAGCACTTGGTTAAATGGAATCTGTCACCGGTTTATGGCGCTGTATCTGAGGGCAGCATAAACTGGTGCCAGAGAGCCTGATTAAAACACTGATTCACTTAATTGTATTGACCCAGTTATATCCTTACGATTACTATGAGCAGCTCCAGGACAAGTGGAGCACTGGAGTCCACTCAATACAGTGCAGGAGCTCAGGAGTCCAGATATTCATGAGCTTCTGGCTGTCACCACCTTCCAATGGATGACTTACAGCTCCCTTCCTATAATGTGTAAAGGAAGAACTCTGTCAATCAGTGGTGGAAAGGTACAGCCAGGAACTCACAAAATATCAGAACACTTGATTGTGTGCACTACTCACGGAGAGGGGGAGGGGTCTGCCTTTATGTAAAGTCCTGTCTAAAGCCCACACTCCGGGAAGATATTAGTGAGGGACATGAACATGTGGAGTCACTGTGGGTAGAAATAAATGGAGCCGAAAACAATAATAAAATACTAATAGGACTTTATTATAAACCACCTAATATACCAGAGTCCACAGAAAATCTACTTCTAAATGAAATAGACGAGGCGGCAAATCATAATGAGGTCGTTATTATGGGGGATTTCAACTACCCAGATATAGACTGGGAAACTGAAACCTGTATATCTCATAAAGGAAACAGGTTCTTGGAAATAACCAAAGACAATTACCTTTCCCAACTGGTTCAGGACCCGACTAGAGGGACGGCCATACTGGACTTAGCATTAACCAATAGACCTCACAGAACAACAGATGTGCAGGTCGGGGGACACCTGGGAAATAGTGACCATAATATAATAACCTTCCAACTGTCATTCACAAGAACGTTTCTTCTAGGAGGAACAAAAATAAAAAACTTCAAAAAAGCTACATTTAGTCAACTAAGAGAGGCCATAGGCCTAACTAACTGGGACAAAGTCCTCAAAAATAAAAATACAGCCACAAAATGGGATATTTTTAAAAGCATCCTAATATCTAATTGTGAGAGGTACATACCTTATGGGAATAAAAGGTTAAGGAACAAGAAAAAAAACAATGTGGATAAATAAAGCTGTAAAGAAAGCAATAAATGACAAACAGAAAGCATTTAAATCACTAAAACAGGAGGGGAGGAGGAAGCATTGAAAAACTATAGGGAGAAAAATAGATGTCAAAGACAAATAAAAACAGCCAAACTAGAGACCGAGAGATTAATCGCCAAAGAAAGTAAAACTAACCCTAAAATGTTATTTAATTATATAAATGGTAAAAAGTATAACCCTGAAGGTGTCGGCCCCTTACAGAGTAATGAGGGGGGAGTTGCCGAGAGCGATGAGGAGAAAGCAAAGCTACTAAATATCTTTTTCTCCACTGTATTCACTGAGGAAAATAAACTGTCAGATGAAATGCAGAATATAAAACTAAATTCCCCTGCGTCTTAAAAAGATTAAAATAGACAAATCACCAGGACCAGATGGCATACACCCCCATATCCTAAGAGAATTAAGTAATGTCATTGCCAGACCCTTATTTCTGATATTTAAGGACTCTACACTGACAGGGAGTGTTCCACAGGATTGGCGCATAGCAAATGTGGTGCCAATATTCAAAAAGGGTCCAAAAACAGAGCCCAGGAACTATAGGCCGGTAAGTTTAACATCTGTTGTGGCTAAACTGTTTGAGGGTTTTCTAAGAGATGCTATCTTGGAGTACCTCAATGAAAATAAGCCAATAACTCCATATCAGCATGGCTTCATGAGGGATCGGTCATGTCAAACCAATTTAATCAGTTTCTATGAGGAGGTAAGTTCTAGACTGGACCGCGGCGAATCAATGGATGTCGTATATCTGAACTTCTCCAAAGCATTTGACACGGTACCACATAAAAGGTTAGTATATAAAATGAGAATGTTTGGCCTGGGAGAAAATGTCTGTATGTGGGTAAGTAACTGGCTCAGTGATAGAAAACAGAGGGTGGTTATTAACGGCACATATTCAAATTGGGTCACTGTCACTAGTGGGGTACCACAGGCGTCAGTATTGGGCCCTATTCTCTTCAATATATTTATTAATGATCTTGTAGAAGGCTTGCACAGTAAAATATAAATTTTTGCAGATACACAGTATACTGCTACAGATGGATCTGGATAGACTGGAAGCTTGGGCAGAGAAGTGGCAGATGAGGTTTAACACTGACAAATGTAAGGTTATG
The DNA here is from genome assembly GCA_900303285.1 of Rhinella marina. NCBI lineage: Eukaryota > Metazoa > Chordata > Amphibia > Anura > Bufonidae > Rhinella > Rhinella marina. The sequence continues at coordinate 18,977 of ONZH01024638.1, forward strand.
CATATGGGAAGGAATAATGCAAGTCACCAGTACATACTAAATGGTAAAATATTGGGTAACTCTGACATGGAAAAGGACCTAGGAATTTTAGTGAACAGCAAACTAAGCTGTAGAAACCAGTGTCAGACAGCTGCTGCCAAGGCCAATAAGATAATGGGTTGCATCTAAAGAGGCATAGGTGCCCGTGATGAGAACATAGTCCTGCCACTTTCCAAATCACTAGTCAGACCACACATGGAGTACTGTGTACAGTTCTGGGCTCCTGTTAACAAGGCAGACATAGCAGAGCTGGAGAGGGTTCAGAGGAGCGCAACTAAAGTAATAACTGGAATAGGTGGACTACAGTTCCCAGAAAGATTATCAAAATTAGGCTTATTCACTTTAGAAAAAAGACGACTGAGGGGGAGATCTAATAACTATGTATAAATATATCAGAGGTCAGTACAGAGATCTTTCCCATGATCTATTTATCCCCAGAACTGTGACTGTGACGAGGGGACATCCTCTGCATCTGGAGGAAAGAAGGTTTGTACACAAACATAGAAGAGGATTCTTTACGGTAAGAGCAGTGAGACTATGGAACTCTCTGCCTGAGGAGGTGGTGATGGTAAGTTCACTAAAAGAGTTCAAGAGGGGCCTGAATGTATTTCTGGAGTGTAATAATATTACAGGTTATAGTTACTAGAGATGAGTCGTTGATCCAGGGAGTAATTCTGATTACCCAATTGTAGTCGGGAAGGAATTTTTTTCCCTAAAGTGGGGACAATTGGCTTCTACCTCACAGGGTTTTTGTTGCCTTCCTCTGGATCAACTTGTAGGAAAACAGGCCGAACTGGATGGACAGATGTCTTTTTTCGGCCTTATAAACTATGTTACTATGTTACTTTAAGTGGACTTGAACACTTACCTCGGAAAGAAGCTGCTGAAAAATGATTTTAAGAAAAGGCCCTAGTCAATACAAAGTTTTTTTTTTCTAACACCAGTTTATATTGCCCTTAGATAGGGCACCATAAATCTGGTGATGGATTTTCTTTAAAGTCTTATTTAAAATACATGTTCACCTTTTTGATGCTCTAATCAATCCTTATAGAAGAAATTCAGGCTGTCCTGCTAAGGAAGCTTGATAGCTCCCAAAAGATATTCATTTTTTAAAGATTAACTATTGTCTTCTAGATTTGAATTGAAGTACGTCCTGGCCATCAGGGGATTAACTATATACCATTCAACCATGCTGAAATGTTAATTAACACCCTTGTGTACCATCAGTCCTCAAGGATGGATTAAGGAAAACACACACTTAATGAAGAAACAATACTATAGAGACTTGTTGATTATGTTAGCAAAGTAACATAATAAATTGTGCCACCCCAGTATGAGATAAACCAAGGTAAGCCAAGGAAGAAATGTATTTCATATTCTTATTAGTACTGTATCATTATCTAGATAAATGACCACATTGATATCCATTTGTTAGACTTAGTAATGATTTACTTTATCAAGTTGGAATTTATGTAAAAATATAATAAATAAATTAATAATATATTAAAATAATAACCAAAAAAATTGGGAAATTATTACTTAAAGAAGAACTCCCGCAAATTTTTTTATTCGATGTCCTGCTAGAAATGTACATGATGTAATCTGTAGTGAATGTAATTTTCTTACCAGTGGCTGTATTTGTGAGTTATATCTCCCTGATGTTTCTCATCTGTGTCATGTGACCAGCAATCAGACTCACCAGATAATACAGCATCTTATGTGTGGACAGGAAGTCTATTTCTCCATGCATTCCTATGGAAGCCTCTCTCTGAGGCTCATAGGAATGAATAGAGAAGTAACTGGCTTCCTGTCCTGGGTCAGTTGGAGGTCAGGGAGTTGGTCACATGACACAGCTACAATTAGAAGAGAGGGGATAACTCACAAATACAGTCTCTGATAAGAAGATTACATTCACTATAGATTACATCATGCACCTTTCTAACAGGTCAGAAAATATTTTTTTTTGTGGGAGTTATTCTTTAAAGTGTGCTTTAACCCCTTCCCAACCAGCGCTGTACATGTATGACGTCGGCTGGAACTGTAAAGATGGTGCCCCCTCGCGAGCGGTGCAGGTACCATAGATTCCGGATGTTTTAAACAGCAGGCACCTGGGACTAATGTCCGAAACTGGTGGTAATGTCGATTGCGGACTTCAAACGTGACCACAGCATTCGATGGAGCAAAAACCCAGAAGCGGGCGTTTCTAAATATAAAACAATCAAAATTTGGACTGCCCAAGAGGAGGATTTTCAAGGGGAGGTGGGGGACCTGATGAATAGCTCTTTTGGTGGTGATGGTGTTAGTAGTGGCAGCGATAGCCATAGTTGTGGTGGTAGGGGCAGTGGTAGAAACAGTAGCACATGGGAAATACACCAAGCAGGGAATCTGGAGGGTGTCAAGGAGCCCACAATGACACATCGCAGTGTGATAAAGGTGTCAGGAAGGCTGAGGACTATGAGGATGATTGTGTGTTGGACAGTGCCTGGGAGCTGGATCAGAGTGCTGATGAGGAGATAGCATCAGAAAAGGAGGGTGGTGACAGCAGCAGCAATAAAGAGCAGAGACAACATATGGCCAGAAACTCCCCAAAACTGCCAGTACTAAATCTGCTCCTATTATGGTCAGCCAAACTGCTTACCAGGCTGTGACATGATAAAGTATCACAGCCCCAGAGTATCTGCACTCCCCGAGTGCAGAGACACCGAGGAAGTCGGCAAGGGACCAAGCAGAGTAACTTAAAGCAGACATTCTTCTGCTACGTCCGAAATCGCTGCTGGCACCGATCACGGGCGTGTAACCCTATGGCATCCATGGGATTGAGAGGGAAAGCGCTCCCTCTCTCTTCCATCGGGCTGCTGCTGATCAGCCTTTGTGTAAATGTGGCACTGACAATACAGTGCATGCAATAGATGACTATTGCAATGCACTGTATAGCCATCAGGCCCACTGGATCTTCAAGATCCAAATGGGGCTTGATAAAAAAAAAAAAAGTGTACAAAATAAAAAAAAGACACATAAAAGTATCACGTTACTAATCCCGCGCAATGAACGCGTAAAAATATGTAAAAAACAATGAAAGAATTGCTGTTTTTTGTCACCTCACCTCCACAAAAAAAGTATTGTAATGGTATTAACCCACAGAATAAAATTATATCATATTTACTACAAGAGGAAAAATAAAAAATAAACACTGACACAATTGCCATTTTTACCCAATTCACCTACACAAAAAATGTTATAAAAAGTGATAAAAAAAAGTATGTACCACAAAATGATACCAATTAAAACTACAGCCTGCCCCGCAAAAAAACAAGCCCCCACATAGCTACATTGATGAAAAAATAAAAATGTTATGGACGTTAGTATACGGTGATGCAAAATATAATTTATTTTAAACACAAAAATTATATTATGCTGAAAAAGTAGAAAAACATAAAAAAACTGTATTTGGTATCGCCATAACTGTATCAACCCATAGAATATAATTATCATATCATATTTACCACAAGAGTAACCCCATAAAAATAAAAATAAAAAACACTGATAGAATTGCCATTTTTACCCCATCACCTAAACAAAAAATGTATATAAAGTGATCAAAAAGACACCAAAATTATACCAATAAAAACTACAGACCATCCTGCAAAAAAAACAAGCTCCCACACAACTACATTGGTGAAAATATAAGAATGTTATGGTCCCTAAAAACAATTTCAGCAAATTACATGTTAGAAAATCCAGATGATGCTCCTTCCCTTCTGAATGCTGCTGTGTCCCCAAACAGCAGTTTGCAAAAACATATATGGTGTTGCCGTATTCAGGAAAAAATGCATAACAAATTGTGGGGTATATTTTTTTCTGTTAGCCCAGATTCTGTAAGCAACATTATATTGGAAATAAAATTAAATTTTTCATTTTCTCAGCCATGCATTTCAAAATTCTATGAAACGCTTGTTGGGTCAAAGCATTCACTTCATCCCTAGATTTATTCCTTGAAGGGTATAGTTTCCAAAATGGTGTCATGTTTGTGGGTTTTCTTTCTAGGGGTACCTCAGGGGCTCTTTAAATGTGACATGGCGCATGAAAATCATTCCAGCAAGATCTGGCCTTGTTAATAATATGGCGCTCCTTCCCCCTGCCGTGTGACCATACAGCAAGTTATGACCACATATGGGATGCTTCTGTAAATTGCAGAATCAGGGTAATAAATATTGAAGTTTTTTTGACTGTTAACCCTTGCCGTGTTACAGGAAAAATTGATTCAAATGAAAAATCTGCACAAAAAAAATACATTTTAAAATTTCCCCTCAATTTTGCTTTAATTCTTGTAGAACATCTAAAGGGTTAACAACGTATTTAAAACCATTTTTAATAACTTGAGGGGTGTAGTTTTTAAAATGGGGTCATTTATGGGTGGTTTCTACTATGTAAGCCTCACAAAGTGATTTCATAACTGAACTGCTCCTTAAAAAAGTGGGTTTTGGCAATTTTTTTTTGACAATTTACAGTTTGCTTCTAAGCTTCTATGCCTTCTAACTTCCTGAATAAATAAAATGACATTTACAAATTGATGCAAACATAAAGTTGACATATGGGGAATGTAAAGTAATAACTACTTTATGAAGTATCCCTATCTGTCTTAAAAGCGGAGAAATTCTAATTCTGAATGTATTTGTTTGGCACTTTGCACTGTACTGTTTTGTTTTCCTACAGTCATGACAGGAACAAGGGGGAGAAGTGCAGCCTGACTAAACCCCACTTCTGTCCCTGCCTATTTGCCACACCCAAGGCTAAAGGTCCAGGGGAGCAACTGGACGGCAAACCCTACTCTGCTACATGAGGGTGCAGGGAAGGGAGAACAACAAACGGACACGGAAACAAACAGACACAATAGTCAGGCAAACATAGGTCAAACCAGGAATGTACGTCAGGATCCGAGGATGAGGCAAAAGCAAGGTCGAGGTCACAAGCAATAGGTCAGATAATACGGCAGGTCACAAGTAGATATACGCACAGCACTGCAAGGAAGGAACTTCAATAACAGGCAACTTGTCAAGGCAGTGGCCATCTTTAAATAGCCCGCCCAGGATCATGTGATGTGGCCAGCATTACATGACCTGAGGCGGAGCATTGCTGCCAAAACAATATGCAAAGTAGCCATGTGGTGTGATCAGCACTACATGGCTAAAACCCCAAAAGATAATTAACTGATGAAGTGCTGGCTGACCAGACCAGCAGTTGAATTCCCTACTGCTCGTCTCTGTGACCACTACTTGTCATTATATAGATGTTTTCCCCAATGCACCTTAACTATCATTACCACAGTTTTTCTTTTCTTCCCAGTATGTTTGTTGCCTCCTTGACAACTTACTTCAGGTTATAAATTTGGATCACGTGATTTGTCCGTCATGCTTGCGTTAGTTAGTTGTTAGTATTTTATTCCATTACTTGGCCCCACTCATGTGATCAGAATGGGTGTGTTTACTTGTTCATTCCTTTATAGCCATTGAATAAGTGCCATGTTTACCACCTTAGCATCCTCTAGTCTGTAAGATCTCTTACTGAATTGTTTTTTTTTTTTATGTCTTTGTTAGGCCCCGTTCAGACCACTGTATTTTTGCGGGTCCGCATTACTGCGGACCCGCAAAAGTACGGAGGCCGCCCGGCGTGTGTTCCGCAGTGTTCGGAACTCACGCCGGGCGGCCCCATTGAAAATGCCTTTACATGTCTGTGCGTATGGACAAGTATAGGACATGTTCTATCTTTTCTTGCTGAGCCGCAGCTCGGAGTGAGCGTGCTGCCCATAGAGGTGAACGGGCCCGCCCCTATTCCGCAAATTTGCAGAATAGGTGCGGACCCCTTCACACGGTCGTGTGAACGGGCCCTTACTCCAACTCTGGACTTTACCCTTATCTCCGTGGATGTATGTTTCTATCTGTTATTTGTGCTTTTTATTAATTATGCATTTATAATAAAGATGGTAATTTTTTACTACTTGTTTGTGGCAGTATGCATTGTTTTTGAAAAAAGCGAATTTGTCATTAGGGCCAAATGTGACGTCAATTCTGTCAGCCCACGATATTTAGAGAAAACGCTCATGCTGATGTAACAAGGGATGATGGTAGAAGAACATCTTATGCATTATGCTGGCTGCCCTATAGCTGTTGGTGAAACATGGGGAGAAAGTTCAGTGGAGGAGGAGGATGAGGAGTTACCTTGGTAGGGGGGGGGTTGAAGGAGTAGGATTCGGTGGTGAAGGAAGAGAAAGAGGTTGATGATTATGATAACAAAGATACTGACTACGAAGACCAAACCAACTAGAGACATGAAGAGTGTCTTGCCCCGTTTCAAATACCTCCATGGTTTATGTGGAGCTCAACAGGTGGTTAGACACCTTCCTACCAGCCAATAAAGGAGACTGGATGAAATTTTGTTGCTTTATTAACCGGATGTAGGATTAGACTACTATATTAAGTGCAATCATGTTTTGTGCCAAAGCAAATTTTTTGGTAAAGTTTGGCGATTCAGTGTAGCCATATTAAATTTTTAAGAACATTTTTTCTTAATAGCATCGTTTCCATAAGCTGAGTTCATTTGAGTGGTCATGAAAAGGAAATGCTTCCATTAATTACTTACTTTTGGAGGCAATTTTATGGAGTCTCAAGTTTGAATTGGCTACCATTTCTTGAGCTCCCTTAAGAAGACTACAGCTTCACTTGTAGGCAGTGATTTTAAACAGTTGTCCACATAAAAGTCCTTTTCCACAAAGTGTCTAACATCTTTCCTATATTCTTTCTCACCTTCCTTAGCTTAGCTGAATGTTTGAGTCCATAAATAGTTACTGCAGGTGAAGGGCTGCTACCAGGATGTGTACCCACATGCTGTACTCTATAGGTTCTTTGGAGGGATTGTTGTCTGAACCAATCTAAGTTTCTGTGTTCCTCTTTAACGAGGAAGCAATAAAACATCTGCTGGATGTCAGTCATGAATGCAACAGAGTCTCTACGAAAGTAGAGAATTACTCCTAGGAGTTGGTTGTTGAGGTTTGGACCGAAGAACATCGTTTAGAGAGACACCATCATGCTTGGCACTGGAGTCAAACACTACTTTTATCTGACCAGTTTTTTTGGGTCATATATAGAGATGAGCGAATCGATTCGTCGATTCGTATCGAATCTTGGGAATTTTTAGCTGCGAAGCGAATCCGAATATTAGGTGATTCGTTTCGGCTTTGTACGCATTCGCTACGTAGTTTGTCCTATAAATTATACGCTATTGTTACGTACAAGTTACTGTACACACTGTTGTGTACGAATTCAATTCATTAGCGAACTTTAACTGTTAGTTCGTTTATCACGCGCAAAAGCTCAGGAAGAAAGCGGTCACCTGACCTAGTGGGCAGGGCTTGCTCTGATTGGCTCAGGCTCGGTAAGCCAGTGACACATCACTTCTGCTGCGACTGCTGAGACGAGCAAAAGAACTGTGTGTGAAGATCTGAGACCTGTTTTGTGAAAATTTAATATAATAGCTTTGGGAATCCATATTACACATATCAGGGATACTGCAGGGCGATTGCAGGGCCAGTTCAGGGCTAGTATTTAATCAAGCAGGGAGAGAGAGACAGGGAGATACAGGGACAAAGACCAGCTGCAGGGCCTTATCTAGAATGGATAAGCAAAAGGGGTCCAGTTCCAGCCAGACTTTGAGCTTTAAAAAAAAAGGAGAAGGTGGCACAGGGCAGCAATGCCAAAGGACCTGTAGCCGGAGCATCTACTAGTAGTATTCGCAATACTTGGCCATTGTTCCACCAGGCTAACTCACCAAGGCACAAAATTGTAGTGGAGTAGAAAGTAGATGAGGTAGTGGAGTGGATGGCACGCTCATCTCAGTCTCAGCCGGATGATCTGCTGTCATCTGCTGATACAGTATCCATATGTAGCCAGGGGTCAGACTCGTCCTGCTCCACCATTCCACTCAAGCAAACCCTGTCATTTTCTGCCACCCTTTGGGCTTCAGTGTTCCCTCCTAGTGGTGTCCCTTCTGCAATTTATTAAAAAAAAGCCACCGAAGCCCACCTTATAATCCGGCGGTTATATAGGACAGCCTCCCTGAGGATTTCTTAGAGGGCAGTCAGAGTTTGGACTGCCCAGAATTGTCTGTTGGTGGGGAACAGCCTAATTTGCATTCCGAAAAATGTGTTGTGGAGGAGTTTGATGATGAATCTGATGTGCTAGACCGGAGGACCTGGGAAGCGGATCAGGCTGGTGAGGAGGATTTGAGCTCAAAGGAGGAGGGTGGTACTAATAGTGGCAGCAACAGAGGGCAGAGGCGAGTTAGGCCCAGGGCTAGTGCTTCCCTGGGAACCATTGAGACCCCAAATATAGTGGGGCCGGCACCAGGGTGTAAGCGTGAAAGGGCTACAAGCTTGGCCAGCTGTGGAGGGCGCACGTCGAGTGTGTGGAAGAATTTTACCACTCTGCCGGGGAATAGCAGTATGGCCACGTGTAATTTGTGTAAACAGAAATTGAGCCGTGGGAAAGCCACAAATGTTGGGACCACTGCTCTGTGGAACCATTTGAAGCGTCGTCATGCTGGCAATTTAGATCAGCCCATTAATACTAAAGAGCTGGTTTCCTCTCCCAGGGTCCCTTCTGTCAGGCAGGTCGCATTAAGGGCCATAGCTCAGCCTGCATCCCGGGGTGTAACTAGTACATCCACCTCATCGTCGGCCAGTGCATGCATTTCTCCACCTCCTCTCATTCGACAGTCGTCCATTGCTGAGTGTGTGGCCAGGAAGCAGTTTTACGTCACAAGTAATCCGACAGTGCGCAAACTGAATGGTCACCTGACAAAGTTGCTGGCTGTGCAGTCTCTGCCGTACCAGCTGGTTGACTGCCAGCTTTTAGGGAGCTAATGGCTTGCGCTCAGCCACGCTGGCAGGTCCCTAGCCGGCATTACTTCTCCAACAAAGCTATCCCTGCCCTTTACTCCCTTGTGGCTGACAATATTGGACGCTCCATGCAGCTGTCTCTCTGCAGCACGGTGCACGTCACGGTGGACACACCTGGAGCAGTGCTTACGGCCAGGGGCAATACATGTCCTTTACTGCCCACTGGCTGAATGTATTTAGTGGCAGCGAGGCAGGAATCCCCCAGCAACCCGGTCAATTGCTGTTGGCACCTCCACATGCTTTCCAGCCAGGATTGCAGCAGACCACCCAACAACTATCCACTTCCACCTCCACGGGCAGTCTGCCTGCTGGAGCGTCAGGGCAGCGAGTTACCCCCGCTCCTTCATATCACATGTGCCAGGTGAAACGCTGCCATGCAGTGTTAGACTTAGTTTGTCTTGGCAGTATCAGCCACAAAGGCCAGCGCTTGCTGCATTACATGAAGCAGCAAATAGCGCACTGGCTGACTTCACGGCAGCTGGAAGTGGGCAAGGTAGTGAGTGACAATGAGACAAATATAGTGGCAGCGCTGAACCTGGGTCAATTCTCGCATGCTCCCTGTATGGCACATGTCCTAAATCTAGTGGTGCAAAGATTTCTAAATACATTCACTGGCCTGTGCCCAGTGCTGGCAAAGTCGCGGAAGCTTTGCACTCATTTCAGCCATTCATATGTATCTCGCCAAGCTCTGGTGGAACTGCAGTGTCAAAACGGTCTTCCGCCACACTGCTTAATAGGTGACGTGCCGACCCGGTGGAATTCCACTCTTCATATGTTGCAGCAACTCCTAGAGCAGCGTAGAGCAGTGGACAATTTTGTCCAGCAGCAGCCAGAATCTTCCAGCATAGGGAGCAGGTGCGGCTTTGATTTCTGGCAGTGGAGACTGGTCCGAGATGAGGGGGAGGAGGGGGAAGAGGAGGATGATTTTAATGAGGGTGATGATGACCAGGAGGAGACACAGGTGGAGGATGAGGATGATGAGACTTTCAGGGACACAGCAGTTTCTCAGAGAGAGGCTGAGATGGAAAGAAGTGACCTCTCAGGCACGCTGGGCAGGATGGCAAGTTGTATGCTCACATGCTTACGCACTGACAGGCGTATCCTAAACATAAGGCAGACTGACGAATACTGGCTGGCGATGCTTCTGGACCCGCAGTATCAATCCAACATGGGGGATTGTTTTCCTCCCCAGGAAAGGGAAGAGAAATTAGTATCATTGCGGGAGAAGCCATGTAGTAACCTGGCCACAGCTTTCAGCCAGCCCCAGCCTGCTGCCAGAGTGTCTGAGAAGGAGGTCCAGCCGAGTAATCCACCTTCTGCCACAACCAGCAGCAGCCAGTTAAGCCTAATTAGTATGATGCAGGAATTTTTCTCTGCAGGCTCCCAACAGCTACAGCCAAGTGAGCAGGCCCAGATCACCCGCCTCAATGAGCAGTTTCAGGCGTACCTGCAGTCTGGCTCACAAAGCCTCTTCTCAGACCCCCTGATTACAACAGTGGCCAGAACTGTCCCACTATGCATTAGGGCTTATTTCCTGCCCAGCCTCAAGTGTCATGTGAGAGAGAGTGTTTTTAGTTCCGCTGGGTGGGTGGTGACACCCAAAAGGACAAATCTGTCACCGGGCAGTGTTCAAAAAAATACCTTTTTAAAAATGAATAAAGCTGGATTATATCTGAATTTCATACTCCTCTTGCTGATGCTGGTGGTGATTAGATCAGGCCTTGCTGCTGTCAGCCGGGCCATAATTTTACAGCCAAATGTATTGTGTCATGTCATGGGCTGTGCGAACCCGAAGTCTCCAAAACCCTATTTCAAAACCCAACACTGTTGGCTACCTCCGCCTCCGTTTTCTACGCTTAGTAGGAGAGTAGCTGTTGTTAGTTAACATTACTAGAGATGAGCGAGTAGTGTTCGATCGAGCCGGTATTCGATCGAATACTACGCTATTCTGCATACTCGATTTCAATCGAGTATAACGGCGATGGCGCACTTAGAATTCGTTTCCCCTCCCACCTTCCCTGGCGCTCTTTTTCCACCAATCACCATGCAGGGGGGGTATGAAAGGCACGCTGAGCACGCTGGCAGCTCGAAAACGGCGTCTACATGCATTGGCTGGAAAAACCATGTGACCTCGAATATTAAAAACTCAGCTCTTCCTGCTCGTACGCATATGCTGCGTGAACTTAGTCAGGACAAGAGCTGGGAGAAGGGAGAGACAGGTTTTATGCTGTTGGACAGGCAGGAGCGTGATTAAAAGCCCTTATCAGGGCTACTACAGTGGACTTCAGTGATAGCTTACTACAATATAGACTTTACAGAGAACGGCTGCTGTATTCAGGATAGCTGCTGGAGTAGGGACAGAGAGAGGCATTAGTGGTGTATTAGGTGCTCTGCTACATACCAAAACTATATTGGCACTACTGGCTGTGTACCTTGAAAAATACAATATATAGGCCTTAAACTGGCAACTGTACTGTGCTTCTCTTGCAAAGTAATTTCTCATAACTGGTGTTCATACTACACGGCTGTACTTGAAAAAATACGGGCCTTAACTGGAAACTGTTGGTTCTTGCAAATAATTTCATAACTACTGGTATTTTATACCCACCGTCTGTGTAGTTACTACACGGCTGTGTACCTTGAAAAATACAATATATATTGGCCTTAACTGGCAACTGTTACTGTGCGTTCTCTTGCAAAGTAATTTCTCATAACTGGTGTTTATACCCACCGTCTGTTCAGTTACTACACGGCTGTGTACCTTGAAAAAATACAATCTATAGGCCTTAACTGGCAACTACTGTGCGTTCTCTTGCAAAGTAATTTCTCATAACTGGTGTTTATACCCACCGTCTGTTCAGTTACTACACGGCTGTGTACCTTGAAAAAATACAATATATAGGCCTTAAACTGCAACAGTACTGTGCGTTCTCTTGCAAAGTAATTTCTCAATAACTGGTGTTTATACCCACCGTCTGTTCAGTTACTACACGGCTGTGTACCTTGAAAAAATACAATATATAGCCTTAACTGGCAACAGTACTGTGCGTTCTCTTGCAAAGTAATTTCTCATAACTGGTGTTCATACCCACCGTCTGTTCAGTTACTACACGGCTGTGTACCTTGAAAAATACAATCTATAGGCCTTAACTGGCAACTGTACTGTGCGTTCTCTTGCAAAGTAATTTCTCATAACTGGTGTTTATACCCACCGTCTGTTCAGTTACTACACGGCTGTGTACCTTGAAAAATACAATATATAGGCCTTAACTGGCAACAGTACTGTGCGTTCTCTTGCAAAGTAATTTCTCATAACTGGTGTTTATACCCACCGTCTGTTCAGTTACTACACGGCTGTGTACCTTGAAAAATACAATATATAGGCCTTAACTGGCAACTGTACTGTGCGTTCTCTTGCAAAGTAATTTCTCATAACTGGTGTTCATACCCACCGTCTGTTCAGTTACTACACGGCTGTGTACCTTGAAAAATACAATATATAGGCCTTAACTGGCAACTGTACTGTGCGTTCTCTTGCAAAGTAATTTCTCATAACTGGTGTTCATACCCACCGTCTGTTCAGTTACTACACGGCTGTGTACCTTGAAAAATACAATCTATAGGCCTTAACTGGCAACAGTACTGTGCGTTCTCTTGCAAAGTAATTTCTCATAACTGGTGTTCATACCCACCGTCTGTTCAGTTACTACACGGCTGTGTACCTTGAAAAATACAATATATAGGCCTTAACTGGCAACTGTACTGTGCGTTCTCTTGCAAACTAATTTCACGGCTGTGAAGGCAAAGTATTGTAAAAAAAAAAAAATGCGGCGGGGGCTAGCGGAATCGGACGTGGACGAGGACGGGGGCGCGGAAATGCTGTTGGGGGCCTTGTTGAAGCCAGTGGGGATACAATGCGTGCTGGTGAGGGTCAGCCAGGATCCCGCTCATCCAGAATCCCTGCCTTTATGGGACAGTTAAGCAGGGGGCGGGTTACACCGCTGTTGAGGCCTGAGCAGGTTGAACAGGTGGTGCAATGGATAGCCGATAGCGCTTCCACACAGTTGTCCACCAGCCAGTCATCCACACAGTCTCACTCTGACCCTCCTTCCTCCACACCTGGCCAACAGAGTCATCCCACCCTTGACCCCTCCCAGGAGCTCTTTTCGGGTCCTTTTTCAGATGTGCCGGAAGAATCCCAGGAGCTAGCAGAGGAATTTGTTTGTAGTGATGCCCAAACACTTGAGTTTTCGCCATCTCCTGCTGATGTGGACCCTGAACCAGCATCTGTTATCATGAGCGATGATGATGATGAGACGCAGTTGCCATCAAGGGAGGCTGTTGGAATGTCCAGTGGGCAGGAGGAGGAGCAGAGTGAGGAAGAGGAGGTGGTGGATGACGAAATGACCGACCCCACTTGGCCAGGGGTGATGTCCAGCGGGGAAAGCAGTGGAGAGGTGGTGGTCTGCGCAGCACCGAAAAAGGCAGCAAGAGGCAGAGGGATGTCCACAGGCAGAGGGATGTCCACAGGCAGAGGGATGTCCAGAGGCAGAGGACAGTCCAGACAGAGAAGTGAGGCCACAGCCAGCAGGGCCGAAGCTGTTCCCGGCAGCGGGCAGTCGCGCGAAGCTCCCCCATCGAGGCCTCGTACTTCTGTGGTGTGGAGATTTTTTAATGTTTGTGCGGATGACAAACTGAGCGCGGTTTGCACACTCTGCCACTCAAAACTGAGTAGGGGCTCTGAGAAGAGCAATCTGACCACCTCAGGCATGCGGCGTCACTTGGAAGTCAAGCACTGGGCTGAGTGGGAGAGAGCAAACGCAATACAAACCTGCGCCCGGTCTGCTGCCACTGCCTCTTCCCCTTTGTTGTGTGCTGCCACTGCGGTCCAGACCTCCAGCCAGGACACCTCCACATCTGCCTCTGCCTCGGCTACTTTGGGGCCTTCTCCTTCAGCCTCCCCTTCCCCCGCCTCTTCGCCTGCACCCTCACACTCCTCGTCCCAACAACTGTCCATCTCGCAGGCGTTCGACCGCAGGCGGAAGTACGCCTCGAGTCACCCCCAAGCCCAAGCCTTAAACTGCCACATCTCCAAACTGCTGGCCCTGGAGATGTTGCCGTTTAGGCTTGTGGAGACGCAGGCCTTCCGCGACCTGATGGCGGCTGCCGCACCTCGCTATTCCGTCCCCAGCCGCCACTACTTTTCCCGGAGTGCCGTCCCCGCCCTGCACCAGCACGTGTCGCGTAACATCAGGCGGGCCCTGAGGTACGCAGTCAGCGCAAAGGTCCACTTGACCACCGACTCGTGGACAAGCGCTTGCGGCCAGGGACGCTACATCTCTTTGACGGCACACTGGGTGAATGTAGTGGAAGCGGGGACGGGGTCGCAAACAGAGACGGCCTACCTACCACCCCCGCCCAAGATTGCCAGCATGGGTTCTGATAAACCCCCCTCCTCCTCCTCCTCCTCCTCCTCCTCTGCCTTAACATCGCCCTCAGCCGCTAGCTGGAAGCGTTGCAGCACTGGCGCGGGGAGACGTCAGCAGGCGGTGCTTAAGCTCATCAGCTTGGGCGACAGGAAGCACAGCGCCCCAGAGGTGAGGGACGCCATATTGCAGCAGACGGAGATGTGGCTGTCGCCGCTGCAGCTAGGACCAGGCATGGTCGTGTGCGATAACGGCCGTAACCTGGTGGCGGCTCTGGAGCTTGCCGAACTCAATCACGTACCATGCCTGGCCCACGTTTTTAATCTGGTAGTCCAAAAATTTCTGAAGACTTACCCCAACCTGGCAGAGCTACTGGTGAAAGTGCGGCGCTTGTGCGCTCACTTTCGTAAGTCAACTGTAGCTGCTGCTAGCTTAAAAAAACTCCAGCAACGCCTCCATTTGCCTGAACATCGGCTGTTGTGCGACCTGCCCACTCGCTGGAATTCCACCTATTCCATGTTGGCCAGGGTGTGTGAGCAGCAGAGAGCATTGATGGAGTACCAGATTATGAATCCACGCGTGCCTCCAACTCAGCTCCCTCAGTTTGCCAACCACGAGTGGCCATGGATGGCAGACATATGCGATGTACTGCGTATCTTTGAGGAGTCCACCAAGAAGGTCAGCAGCGAGGACGCTATAGTGAGCGTAACCATCCCGCTCCTAGGCGTCCTTAAAGAATCCCTCATCGCAATAAGGGAGAACGCATTGCACGCAGAGGAGACGGGGGTAGGAGGAGACGCAACGGAGCTACACAGTCAGACCACACTTTTGTCTGCTTCACGGTGGCAGTTGCAGGAGGAGGAGGATGAGGAGGAGGACGACGTGGAGGTGGCTGTGGAAGAGGAGGAGGATGCTGGCGGCGAGGGTAGCAGTCAGGCTGTGTGCGTCCCATTGGTTCAGCGCGGATGGGGCGGAGAGGAGGCGGAAGAGGAAGAGGAGGAAATGGCAAGTGATCCTTCTGGTGGGGCAGTGAGGTCATGCCTATTCAGAGTCTGGCACACATGGCTGACTTCATGCTGGGCTGCTTTTCCCGGGACACACGTGTTGTCCGGATAGTGGAGAACAAAACTGTACTGGGTCTTCGCAATCCTGGACCCCCGGTATAAAGATAACGTCTCTTCTTTTATTCCGGTAGAGGAGAGGACAAATCGATTGCTGGAATACCAGAGGGAACTCGTGCAGAACATGATGGAGATTTTCCCACCCACCATCGCTGGCGGCAGAGAGGAGAGGGTCTCCCAGAGTCCCACAACATCTATCAGGCCCACAGCCACCAGGGGAACACTCTCCAAGGTGTGGGACACGTTCATGGCACCCCCTCGTGCAACTTCCATCACTGCGGGGCCCGCTATCAGCAGGAGGGACAAGTATCGGCGGATGTTGCGGGAGTACCTGGCAGACCGTAACCCTGTCCTCCCCGATCCCTCGGCGTCCTACACTTACTGGGTCTCCAAGTTGGACACGTGGCTGGAACTGTCCCTGTACGCCTTGGAGGTGCTTGCCTGCCCTGCCGCCAGCGTTGCTATCAAGAAAGGTGTGTTCAAGCGCAAGCCGCGGGCATTATACGACCGATAAGCGCAAGCCGCCTGTCAACCGACAGTGCCGACAGGCTGACGCTAAATCAAAATGAACAGCCAAGTGATTGCCCGGACTTGCCTTCTCCAACCGTGGAAAAGCAGCAAAAGTGAAGTCAATCTGTAAATGAAGCCTTCCTCCTCCTCTCCTC
>ONZH01024639.1:0-10948 GCA_900303285.1 Rhinella marina
AGACGGGGACGGGGAGGGGGGAGACGGTGACAAGGGCGCTCACACTCACCAGAGAAGAGTTGTCGGAGAATCTCAGGAGGAGGCTGCTTTTCCCCACACCTGACAGAAAAGAACCAGCCTTATTGAGGGGCCCCCAGTTACTGGGAAGATGAGAGCTCACAATGACTGGGGCCACGACCGTCCGCACGACAGGCTGGTAAAAAGTGCCTATAGAAATGGCACAGGTCAGCCTCCACCGAACTTACCAGAATCTCCAATTAGCAGAAGCTTGAATAAATGGTCGTAGTCCTTGGCCGCCATCTTTCTGAGCACAGGGGGTTCACCAGTGTCCTGTCCGGTCCAGATTTGGGGTCAGGTTATGTGGTGTCCACGGCAATACGTCAGCTTTCGTTTTCACTTGCCACCAGACGTGTCTCTATCCGTCCCTGGATGTCTCTCAGCCCCCGAATCTTCCTCCTGGTTACCCTGTTGGTATCCAGAGTCGTAGTCTCTCTCCCTTTCTCCCTCCAATTCAGCAGTTCTCTCTCTGAGACAGGCAGTCTCGCCGGTACAAACCCTCTCTCAGTGCGGCCTCTCCGGTTACAACCCTCTCTCAGTGCGGCCGTCTCGCCTGGTACATCCCTCTCTCAGTGCCCGCCCGTCTGGTACAATCCCTCTGTCAGTAAAGCCGTCTCGGCGGTACAATCCCTCTGTCAGTAAGCCCGTCTCGGCGGTACAATCCCTCTGTCAGTAGGGCCGTCTCGGCGATTCACTCTCTTTCAGTAAGTTCGTCTCGGCGGTCTCTGCAGCTCTCTGCAGCTCTCTCTTTGTCAGGATGTCTCGCCCTCTCGCCGTTGCTTTCACTGATCTCTAGGCAGGAAATCTCGGCTCTTCCTGTACATGGAAAGAAAACACACAGCGTCCCCTAAGCTCCGCCTGACCGCACAATGGGGGTGTAGGGGACAAGTCGAGGCCCCCACAGGTTCTGTATGGACTCAGCTTAGAACCAGAACCTCAGTACTGCCATTACCACCAGGGTAAGACGCCATGAGGCGAGGAAATCACATCAATAACTTACACAAAACACAAGGAAAGGAAGAAGGAAAAGCAGAAGTCAAACAACAATCACAAAGTATCACTCCCATCATCAACAAGACAAAGATATAATACTCCCAGCAGGTACAGCGATATAAAGATTACTATCACTCCTATCATCCCTGAACACAAAAAGCACAAGCGAAGTATAAGTTCAATCACTCAAGAAAACAGATCACAGATTGGGCTAATCGCTGGGGTTCACTATATAATCAGAGGAGGGTCTATATGTACACAGGAGGATATATAATCAGAGGAGGGTCTATATGTACACAGGAGGTCAGTATATAATCAGAGGAGGGTCTATATGTACACAGGAGGACAGTATATAATCAGAGGAGAGTCTATATGTACACAGGAGGTCAGTATATAATCAGAGGAGGGTCTATATGTACACAGGAGGTCAGTATATAATCAGAGGAGGGTCTATATGTACACAGGAGGTCAGTATATAATCAGAGGAGGGTCTATATGTACACAGGAGGACAGTATATAATCAGAGGAGGGTCTATATGTACACAGGAGGACAGTTATATAATCAGAGGAGGGTCTATATGTACACAGGAGGACAGTATATAATCAGAGGAGGGTCTATATGTAACAGGAGGACAGTATAATCAGAGGAGGGTCTCTATGTACACAAGGAGGACGGTATATAATCAGAGGAGGGTCTATATGTACACAGGAGGACGGTATATAATCAGAGGAGGGTCTATATGTACACAGGAGGTCAGTATATAATCAGAGGAGGGTCTATATGTACACAGGAGGTCAGTATACAATCAGAGGAGGGTCTATATGTACACAGGAGGTCAGTATATAATCAGAGGAGAGTCTATATGTACACAGGAGGTCAGTATACAATCAGAGGAGGGTCTATATGTACACAGGAGGTCAGTATATAATCAGAGGAGGGTCTATATGTACACAGGGAGGTCAGTATATAATTAGAGGAGAGTCTATATGTACACAGGAGGTCAGTATATAATCAGAGGAGGGTCTATATGTACACAGGAGGTCAGTATATAATCAGAGGAGGGTCTATATGTACACAGGAGGTCAGTATATAATCAGAGGAGGGTCTATATGTACACAGGAGGTCAGTATATAATCAGAGGAGGGTCTATATGTACACAGGAGGTCAGTCTATAATCAGAGGAGGGTCTATATGTACACAGGAGGTCAGTATATAATCAGAGGAGGGTCTATATGTACACAGGAGGACAGTATATAATCAGTGGAGGGTCTATATGTACACAGGAGGACGGTATATAATCAGAGGAGGGTCTATATGTACACAGGAGGACAGTATATAATCAGAGGAGGGTCTATATGTACACAGGAGGTCAGTCTATAATCAGAGGAGGGTCTATATGTACACAGGAGGTCAGTCTATAATCAGAGGAGGGTCTATATGTACACAGGAGGTCAGTATACAATCAGAGGAGGGTCTATATGTACACAGGAGGTCAGTATATAATCAGAGGAGGGTCTATATGTACACAGGAGGTCAGTATATAATCAGAGGAGGGTCTATATGTACACAGGAGGTCAGTATATAATCAGAGGAGGGTCTATATGTACACAGGAGGACGGTATATAATCAGAGGAGGGTCTATATGTACACAGGACGGTATATAATCAGTGGAGGGTCTATATGTACACAGTAGGACGGTATATAATCAGAGGAGGGTCTATATGTACACAGTAGGACGGTATATAATCAGAGGAGGGTCTATATGTACACAGGACGGTATATAATCAGTGGAGGGTCTATATGTACACAGTAGGACGGTATATAATCAGAGGAGGGTCTATATGTACACAGGAGGACAGTATATAATCAGAGGAGGGTCTATATGTAAATTACAGGTGACAGTCGCTCTCACCCGGTCTGTCTCAGTACTCACAGTTCGGGATGTCTCGAGATTTCTCTCGCTGTCTCCTCCTCTTCCTCTCCTCTTATCTCCTCCCCGGACAGTCCGGCAGAAATCTCCCCATTTGTGGTCAGTGCCGGAGAGAGACGCTGGGATGTCTCTTCTCTATATACTGTGGGGTGTATCTCCTATACTGATTGCAGGGATTTGTCGTCTCTTTTCTCACACAGCCCCTGGGGTGTCTCCTTTTTCACACAGCCCCTGGGGTGTCTCTTTTCTCACACAGACCCTGGGGTGTCTCCTTACTCATACAGCCCCTGGGGTGTCTCTTTTCTCACACAGACCCTGGGGTGTCTCTTTTCTCACACAGCCCCTGGGGTATCTCTTTTGTCACACAGCCCCTGGGGTGTCTCTTTTGTCACACAGCCCCTGGGGTGTCTCCTTTTCTCACACAGCCCCTGGGGTGTCTCTTTTCTCACACAGCCCCTGGGGTGTCTCTTTTTCTCACACAGCCCCTGGGGTGTCTCTTTGTCTCACACAGACCCTGGGGTGTCTCTTTGTCTCACACAGACCCTGGGGTGTCTCTTTGTCTCACACAGACCCTGGGGTGTCTCTTTTCTCACACAGACCCTGGGGGTGGTCTCTTTTCTCACACAGACTGGGGGTGTCTCTTTTCTCACACAGCCCCAGGGGTGTCTCTTTTCTCACACAGACTGGGGGTGTCTCTTTTCTCACACAGCGTGTCTCGGGCTTCTTTTTCGAGTAGGGATAAGATCTTTCTGTTTTTCACCACGTCGGGGGGGGGGGGGTGACTGTGGAGGTCAGGGGGGGGGGTGACTGTGGAGGTCAGGGGGGGGGGGTGACTGTGGAGGTTAGGGGGAGCAGACTGTGGAGGTCGGGGGGGGGAGCAGACTGTGGAGGTCGGGGGGGGGAGCAGACTGTGGAGGTCGGGGGGGGAGCAGACTGTGGAGGTCGGGGGGGAGCAGACTGTGGAGGTCGGGGGGGGGAGCAGACTGTGGAGGTCGGGGGGGGAGCAGACTGTGGAGGTCGGGGGGGAGCAGACTGTGGAGGTCGGGGGGGGGAGCAGACTGTGGAGGTCGGGGGGGGGAGCAGACTGTGGAGGTCGGGGGGGGAGCAGACTGTGGAGGTTAGGGGGGAGCAGACTGTGGAGGTCAGGGGGAGCAGACTGTGGAGGTCAGGGGGGAGCAGACTGGAGGTCAGAGGGAGCAGACTGTGGAGGTCAGGGGGGAGCAGACTGTGGAGGTCAGGGGGAGCAGACTGTGGAGGTCAGGGGGGAGCAGACTGTGGAGGTCAGGGGGGAGCAGACTGTGGAGGTCAGGGGGGAGCAGACTGTGGAGGTCAGGGGGGAGCAGACTGTGGAGGTCAGGGGGAGCAGACTGTGGAGGTCGGGGGGAGCAGTCTGTGAAGGTCAGGGGGGGAGGCAGACTGTGGAGGTCAGGGGGGGAGCAGTCTGTGGAGGTCAGGGGGGGAAGCAGTCTGTGGAGGTCAGGGGGGGAGCAGTCTGTGGAGGTCAGGGGGGGAGCAGTCTGTGGAGGTCAGGGGGAGCAGACTGTGGAGGTCAGGGGGGGAGCAGACTGTGGAGGTCAGGGGAGCAGACTGTGGAGGTCAGGGGGAGCAGACTGTGGAGGTCAGGGGGAGCAGACTGTGGAGGTCACGGGGGGAGCAGACTGTGGAGGTTAGGGGGAGCAGACTGTGGCAGGTTAGAGGGGAGCAGACTGGCGGTCAGGGGAGCAGACTGTGGAGGTCAAGGTGAGCAGACTGTCGAGGTAAGGGGGTTAGCAGACTGTGGAGGTCAGGGGGGAGCAGACTGTGGACGGTCAGGGGGGAGCAGACTGTGGGAGGTCAGGTGGGGGAGCAGACTGTGGAGGTCAGGGGGGGAGCAGGACTGTGGAGGTCAGGGGGGGGAGCAGACTGTGGAGGTCAGGGGGGATGCAGACTGTGGAGGTTAGGTGGGAGCAGACTGTGGAGGTCAGGGGGGGAGCAGACTGTGGAGGTTAGGGGGAGCAGACTGTGGAGGTCTAGGGGGGAGCAGACTGTGGAGGTCAGGGGGGAGCAGACTGTGGAGGTCAGGGGGGGGAGCAGACTGTGGAGGTCAGGGGGGGAGCAGACTGTGGAGGTTAGGGGGGAGCAGACTGGTGGACGGTTCAGGGGGAGCAGACTGTGGAGGTCAGGGGGGAGCAGACTGTGGAGGTCAGGGGGGAGCAGACTGTGGAGGTCAGGGGGATGCAATGTGGAGGTAGTGGAGCAGGACTGTGGAGGTCAGGGGGGGGAGCAGACTGTGGAGGTCAGGGGGGAGCAGACTGTGGAGGTTAGGGGGGAGCAGACTGTGGAGGTCAGGGGGGAGCAGACTGTGGAGGTTAGGGGGCGAGCAGACTGTGGAGGTCGGGGGGAGCAGACTGGAGGTCGGGGGGGAGCAGACTGTGGAGGTCGGGGGGAGCAGACTGGAGGTCGGGGGGGAGCAGACTGGAGGTCGGGGGGGAGCAGACTGTGGAGGTTGGGGCGGGAGCAGACTGTGGAGGTCAGGGGTGCAGTCTGTGGAGGTCAGGGTGAGCAGACTGTGGAGGTCGGAGGGGAGCAGACTGTGGAGGTCGGGGGGGAGCAGTTGTGGAGGTCAGGGGGGGAGCAGTCTGTGGAGGTCAGGGGGGGAGCAGTCTGTGGAGGTCAGGGGGGAGCATCTGGGGTCAGGGGTGCAGTCTGTGGAGGTCAGGGGGAGCAGTCTGTGGAGGTCAGGGGGTGCAGTCTGTGGAGGTCAGGGGGAGCAGACTGTCTGATTCAGGCTGGAGCGGGCTGTCTGGTTCAGTGGGGCTGCAGACTGTGGAAATCAAAGGGTCAAGGCTTTCTGGGTTAGGGGGGAAAAACAGGATCAGGGGGAAGCAGACTCTCCAGGTCAGGGGGAGCGGGCTGTTTGGTTCAGTGGGGGAACAGACTGTTGGGTTCAGGGGGAGAAAACTGTTAGGATCAGGAGGAGCAGACTGTCAGGTTTAGGCCCCATTCACCTCTATGGATCTAGTTCCGTGCCGTGGCTCCGATGAAGCATGTCTTATACTTGTCCGCACGCACGGACAAGTACAGGTACTTTGAATGGGGCCGCCCGGTGTGTGTTCCGAGTGGTGCGGAACACCTGCTGCGTATGAATTCAAGTAATTAGCGAACTTTTACTGTTAGTTCGTTATTCGTGCGCAAAAGCCCGGGAAGAAAGCGGTCACCTGACCTTGTGGGCAGGGCTTGCTCTGATTGGCTCAGGCTCGGTAAGCCAGTGACGCATCACTTCTGCTGCGACTGCTGAGACGAGGAGAAGCACTGTGTGTGAAGTTCTGAGACTCTGAGACCTGTGTTGTTTAAATTGGGGGGGAATTGTTCAGGGAATCTACATTACACATCAGGGATACTGCAGGGCAAGTGCAGGGCTAGTAATCAATCAGGCAGGGAGAGAGATAGGGAGAGATATACAGGGACAAAGACCAGCTGCAGGGTCACAGAGTGAAGTGACAAATGTCTGGAATGGATAAGCAAAAGGGGTCCAGTTCCAGCCAGACCTCGAGCTCTAAAAAAAAGTAGAAGGTGGCACAGGGCAGCAGTGCCAAAGGACCTGTAGGCGGAGCTTCTACTTGTAGTATTCACAATACTTGGCCGGATAACCCACCAAGGCGCAAAATTGTAGTGGAGGAGAAAGTGGATGAGGTAGTGGAGTGGATGGCACGCTCATCTCAGTCTCATCCGGAGGATCTGCTGTCATCTACTGATACAGTATCCATATGTATCCAGGGGTCAGACTCAGAGCGTTCCTCCTGCTCCACCATTCCTCTCCAGCAAAGTCCCTAATTTTCGTACGCACTTTGTACGCTTATGTGTATGTGTTCACAGAGGTTGCGTACCTTTTAAAACTGAACGTTCGTTATTAGTGCGCGAATGTTCGCTAAACGCCACAAATACGTATGATTTGTACGCAGATTCGTCATATAGATTCGTAGAATATACAAATCTTATGAAAAGTTAGACGGATATTCGGCGAAGCAAATTTTGGATGATTCGCTCATCTCTACTCAGGGGGAGAAGGCTGTCTGGGTCAGTGGGAGCAGACAGTACTGGTGCAGGCGCCTGAGCAATCTTGGTCAGTATTGTCTAGTTCCTGGTGTGAAGGTGTTTTTGCATACTTCATAAACGCACAGAGGGGCACATTGCGCCGCAGCAAATGTTTCACGCCTCTAACTCTGCCCAAAACATGACTATACACCTAAGCACCAGCTGAGCCGCTTCCTCCATACTGGAGCTGCACCGTCAGTCCGTGGGCCAGTACGTAGTCTGGCTCTGGACCCTGACCTCATCACTACTGGCCGCCTTATGGGATGGAGTCTCCGGGAAAATTAAGGATGCGCCGGCTGGTCGGGATGATCCCTCTACACTGGATGACCTCATATCCCTGGCCACCCGGATGGATCTGCGTTTTCAGGAATGTGCTGAGGAGGTGGCGGGTGAAAGAAGATCCTCCAGCATCTTCTGTCCCTCAGCCGTCCATCTCCGCTGCTGCTCCTGAAACCACACAGGTTGTCGAGCTGACTGAACAGGAACGTGACCGTCGTCGTACTAGTGGACTCTGCTTCTACTGTGCCGGTTCTGGACATCTCCTCTGTTCCTATCCTCTGAAGCTGGGAAAACTCCCGAGCCTAGGGTCTGACAGAGAGGCGACCTCAGGTGAAGACAGTTCCTCTCCGACTCTGCCGGTAATGTTGTCGTTGGGAGATGTCCGATTTATGGAGATGGCGCTCCTGGATTCTGGATCTGTAACTTCCTGCGACCAGGCCTAGTGGATCGTCATCACATTCCTGTTCGACACCTGCAGAGACCTTTGATGATGTCATCAGTCAATGGAAGGACTCTGTCCGAGCCCATACAAATTATCTCTGAACCTGGAAAACTACAGAGTGGGCCATTTCTATGGATACACCTAAATACAATGGGAATGGTTGGTGACATTAACTTCCTGTTTGTGACACATTAGTATATAGGAGGGGGGGAAACTTTTCAAGATGGGTGGTGACCATGGCGGCCATTTTGAAGTCGGCCATTTTGGATCCAACTTTAGTTTTTTCAATGAGAAGAGGGTCATGTGACACATCAAACTTATTGAGAATTTCACAAGAAAAACAATGGTGTGCTTGGTTTTAACGTAACTTTATTCTTTTATGAGTTATTATATAAAATGTGTTCAAAGTGCTGCCCATTGTGTTGGATTGTCAATGCAGCCCTCTTCTCCCACTCTTCACACACTGATAGCAACACCGCAGAAGAAATGCTAGCACAGGCTTCCAGTATCTGCACATCTCGTATCTTCACAGCATAGACCCCAAAGATAAAAGTCTAAGGGGGTCAGATCGGGAGACCTTGGGGCCCATTCAGCTGCTACATGCTGCAGCTGCAGTCTTCGGTGTTGTGGTGCACCTTGAAGACATTCTTGTTTTCTCTCCACATTTGGCTTCCCATCGGAGTCAGCAAAGATTAAGAGAGAATCTCCTGTATGCTAAGTGTGAAATATGTATTTTTGATCAGTCCTCCCTTCCATGTCTGGGGTACGTAATATGCGATACTGGCCTACAGATGGATCCTGTCGGCGATCTTACACTGGCCTTGTCCTTCTGGTTTGATCCAATGTTTCCTGAGGTTCGCCAACTATTACCGCCAGTTTGTGCCACATTTCTCATCCTTGACAGCTCAAATCTCAGCCTTGACCCGCAAAGGAGTGAACCTCAAGAAGCTTGGGATCTACACCAATCCCAAGATTCTGACCTATCTGCAATCCTCACAAAGCCTGAATCCTCTGTAGTGAAGTAAAGAGTCGGCACTTCGGTTCTCGTCGCGGTGCACGTGTCAGGAGAGACGCTCCAGTAGTCAGGTGCATTAAAGACCGGCACTCGCTGAGTATAAGGTTTGGTTATTTATTGTCACATACTATTCTGTGACGCGTTTTCGGCTAGAGTATAGCCTTCCTCAGACACAAAGCCTGAATCCTCGTCAGGAAAGTTGGTCCTTATTCTTTGCCCGCTTTGATTTTGTTCTTCATTTTCGTGCCACAGAGAAGAATATCGAAGCAGATGCTCGCTCAAGGCCCTTTGATGCTATCAGCCGGGAGGAGGAGCCTCAACACATCATTGATCCTGCAAAAATTGTTGTTTGTCCTGTCAAGTTGTCAGAGATTCCGCCTGGAAAGACTTTTATTGCGCAGAACCTCAGGAGACAAGTTTTACTCTGGGGTCATTCTTCAAAAATTGCAGATCACACCGGACAATGAAAGACTTTCAAGTTCATTGCTCGACGTTACTGGTGGCCATCCACGCGGCAAGACATCCAAGACTGTCCGTCATGTGCACAGAATAATCCAGCGGATCTCCTAGCTCCTCAGTGGATTTCATGAGTGATCTACCCTTGTCTTCTGGTTGCTCTGTGATTTGGGCACACTTCATCTCTTCGCTTGGTCTTCCTTCTGCTCCTCGGACACATTTTTCGCCTCCACGGTTTTCCCCACTGAGGAGGCGGGGGTACTGCAAGCATAGACTGTAGGTGGCTTAACTGTTGTATCTGCGCTCCCTGCCAGAGCTTACTTCCTGCTGGAGTCCTGTACTGTTTGTTAGGGCGTGCCCCTCCTCCCTTGTGAAGCAGCACATACACGCCCTCTATCTCCCCAGCCTATGACTGGATTGTTGGAAGTATTTAAAGGGTTTCTGTCACCAGAAAATAGCCGATATAAGTGGCTGTAATTTCCCATGTGCCCATGACAGGTGACACCATATATGTAACTAAAAATCCCCCTACTGCAGCCGTTATCTCAAGTGATTTTTATAATATGTAAATGAGCGTTCGCTAGGTGCAGGGGGCGGTAACCCTGCACCTAGTATCGTCTTTAGCCCACCTCTAACCACGCCTTCCTTCTTCAGATTGACAGGGCCAGGCAGCTTCTTCTCTCCGCTGCCGGCCCTGTCCGTAGCTGAAATTCCGTGCCTGTGCCGTGCGCTTTACATTCGGTTTGCCAGTACTCGGCAGGCATCGGCAGTCACTGCGCCTGCGCCGAATGTAAAGTGTACGGCGCAGGCGCGGGATTTCAGCTACGGACAGGGCCGGCAGCGGAGACAAGAAGCTGCCTGGCCCTGTCAATCTGAAGAAGGAAGGCGTGGTTAGAGGTGGGCTAAAGACGATACTAGGTGCAGGGTTACCGCCCCCTGCACCTAGCGAACTCTCATTTACATATTATAAAAATCACTTTTTTGAGATAACGGCTGCAGTAGGGGGATTTTTAGTTACATATATGGTGTCACCTGTCATGGAAAATTACAGCCACTTATATCGGCTACTTTCTGGTGACAGAAACCCTTTAAAGGTGCTTTCTGCCCCAGGAAGGCGCCTGAGCAATCTTGGTCACTAGCTTGTCTAGTTCCCAGTATGAAGGTGTTTTGTTAGTTTCTGCTTTTCTGTGTATGGACCATGCTTCTTGATTTAATGGATTTTGCTTGTTTGCCGCATGCCTCTGACCTTCTACTTCTTTTATGAACTTTGCCTGCCCTGACTTCAGACTTCCTGACCACATCCTTCCACTCGGTGCTTGCATCAGTATCTCTGACCCCCTGGTCAGCTGCCACTGACTTGGAGACTGCTGTGGAGTGGCACCTGGTAACTACCCTAACGACCCAGGCCTATCCTCACCATCCAAGGCTCTAGTGAAGACCAGATAGTTACTTAGTCATGTTCCTCCAGGGTATATCCGGTCAGTGGCACAGTGGGTCCACACCCGCTTGCATAACAGACTGCATGGCTAGAGGCTGGATGTTATACACTGCGGTAATGGTAGACTACATGGATAGAGGCTGGATGTTATACACCTGTGGTAATGGTAGACTACATGGCTAGAGGCTGGATGTTATACACTGTGGTAATGGTAGACTGCATGGCTAGAGGCTGGATGTTATACACTGTGGTAATGGTAGACT
>ONZH01024640.1:0-47501 GCA_900303285.1 Rhinella marina
GCATGCAAGAACTTGAGCTCCTTCTCCCCGTCTGTGAGCGGTCCACTCTGATTGGATCGCGCTCAAAGCCAGGGAGAAGGAAACGCCCAATGAGGAACAGGGAGTCTCCTTCTCCCTGTTCCGATACTAATAATTAACATAATCCGCGCCACATACAACGGGGGGTCCTGTGGACGAACGGGGGGCTCTTTTGGAAAAAAAAAACAGAGGGGGCATCAGTGGGGGCCGCCCTTTAAGGTAGATCCTTTAGTTTGTATTTCAAAAAGTGATGAAAGGTCCTCTTTAAGGGGCCGTCCGGGCATGACGCTGATGTTGCTCTGCAACATAAATCCGTACACAATTGTTATGATGACCGTTTTAATACTAACAATGTATACTACTATGAAGATATTATGGGTGAGAGGAGGGCAATATGATGTGGAGTGGGCATTTCATGTGAAGGGAATATAGAATATCTGAGGTGCATTTGATGGAGTGGGAATTTTTTGGGAGGGGTGGGGGGTTGAATGAATAAAAGATGTCTGTGTGTCACATTCTGCAGGTACAAACATAACAAATATAAATACAGCACATACAATGCACTAGTATACCATAGCTCCAGTCCCAACCGTTCCGGATTCGGTGGGACAGTTAGGATTTTAGCGGCTGTGTCCAAGAACGGGTGGCTATGTCCCGTGGTCAGCTGTCTTTGCATCCATAGGAAGCAGAGACGGGTGACGGTAAGCAGGGAGCAGTTTCTTCACCTTCCCCGACGTCCAGTATAATGTCTCCTTGTGGCCCCCATACAGTATAATGTCTCCTTGTGGCTGCCCCCATACAGTATAATGTCTTCTACTTGTGGCCCCAAGTGTTTTTTTTCTTCTAAATGGTTATTTATCTCAATAAATTTCTTAAGATCGTTATCGTGGGAATATTTTTTTAAATCGCCCACTCCAGACACATTAGCTGCAGCATGAGCATGTCTTTGAGTCTGTGTGTAGGAGGAGGAAGCGCGATCTATGAAGGGTCATATATCTAAGGGTACTTTCATACTAGCTCTAAAGATCCAGCAGGCTGTTACAGCCTGGAACAGCCCACCGGATCTCTCCAAACGGGCGAATGACCAGCCCCATTAACAATAATGGGGGGCGGCGCTTATCCGGCCACTATCCGGCAAGAACTGGCAGGACAAATACCGCGGAACAGCCTGCCGGATCACCGCCACATATGTGAAAGTAGCCTAAGGCAAATTACTGGGAAGGGGTTACGTATCTGAGAATACCTTCACTTGTTTGAGTGGAGTTAGAGGCGTGGCCTAGCATGAAAGAAAATTGCTGCAGTACACCACGCACGCCCACGTTGTCCTTCTATACGGTTTTCATTATTGGTACTGGTACATATACAATACAGTACACTAATTTTTTAACATGTTTTTACTTTTCAAATATTTTGTTACTCACCCTGTCGTATCTCTGTCCGGATCTGACTAAGCCGCTCTGGGCACTTTAATTTTAAATCCGACCATTTCCTCTGGATCTGGCCCGGGGTCCGCACACTGTGAAAGCGATGGCGCAAGCCTCGGATCACCTGCTGCACAATTTCTTTTTTCTGACAATTTGGGGTGTCGGTGTGTGCAATCGTACTCCTGGCTGTCTTCCTGACCATATATTTGAGCTCTCCTGAGCTAAAAGCACAGGAACGCCTGCTTGCCATCTTGACAAATTGTATCTGCCTCTGAGGACTGTACGCCGCGGCCTAGCGTCATGCGTGCATTCGCGAGACTTGCAAGTGGTAATGGTTTCACTCTTGAATTTGAACGCAACAGCGTATAGAGTAAAAGTGTACAGTAGCGTACAGTAGCAATAGCATACGCTTTATCGGACAAGGTCCTGTCGCTCCTTGCACTGTCTCTGCCTGCTCCATGGATGCTGCCCCTGGTGTTCCCTATCCATTTCCGTGGTGTTTTTATCACTTTTCAGAGGTTTTTAGGTGTTTAGGCAACCTTGTGTGCAAATAACTTTGGTCCACTGCAAAAATGCTTGTATCTCCCATTGACTTCAAAAGGATTCGTTATTATGTACGAATATTTTGAAAAATTTGTTCCGAGCACACGAATATTTTAGTATTTGCTCTTCTCTAGTGATGACGTAATCTTGCGCCGCATGCAATTTTGTGCCAGATCTTCAAGTAAGATGGTGCCGGCCGGCCCGCTGCGAGCAAATGGAGCAGGTAAATATGATTTTATTTTTTTATGTTAATTTTACACTTTTTTTGGACTCAAATACCGCGATCATGTATGAACACGGCATCTGAGGGGCACAATGATGGGGGTGGCTCTATCGCAGCTCCCTGTCATTGCACCAACTACTTACTAAAAAATGCGCTTTTTGGTTAAGTAATTCGTCACAAAGCTAATTTTTTTGGAAAATACGACAAAAAGTTAGCTCATCTCTACCTCTTAGTGATCGCCATAAAAAATATTATACATATTTGGGACCACCACAAGTATAAGAATCCATAGAATAAAGTGAACTGGTTGTTCATACATGACCGATATCACTAAAATTTATAACCTATCCTGCAAAAAAAAAAAATATATATATATATATATATATATATTTCAAGACTAGAGATGAGCGAACGTGCTCGTAACGAGCACTGTAGCGCTCGGCTCCCCTGCGCTTGCATGGGCGCAGGCTTCCGCTTCTGTCTGCCTCACTCCTCCGTCCTCAATTAGGTATCTAATTGTTTAGGGTAGGACATTCTAGAGAACTGGTGCAGTTAAAAAAAAGTCTTTAAGAGGGGAGTGAGATGTTCACATGGTAAATCTTAATCTTCAATTATTTGCAGAGCGTAGAGCACAGGTAGAGTGGCAGACAGAGGCGAGGGAGGAGGTGTAGGGGGTACAGCACTGTGGAGAGCTTTCTGGGTGAGAGTGAGGAGTTTAAATTGAATCCTATACTGTATGGGCAGCCAGTGCAGTAACTTGCACAGGGTGGAGTCATCGGAGTAGCAGTTAGACTTATGAGCTGTATATGAGCTTGGCCACTGCATTCAGGATAGATTGGAGATGGGAGAATTTAATGAGGGGGAGACCAACTAACTAGTGAATTACAGTAATCAAGACAAGAATGAATCAGGGCAACAATGACAGTTGTTGTTGTTTCCACATAAGAAAAGGGTGAATTCTAGAGATGTTTTTGAGGTTCAGACGGCATGAGCTGATGAGTGATTGAATATACATAGGGGTGAAGAAAAGATCAGCAAGTGCGCTACCTTGGCATTAAAGTAGTGCCACACACTGAGAGAGAAATATCAGGTTTAGGTAAGTAGATGGAGAAAACACAAGTACTGTATTTTGGTTTTTGAAAGATTCAGTTTAAAAAGAAGACATGATATGTTGGAGACAGTGGACAGGCAGTTACTGGTGTTCTGTAGTACTGCTCAAGGTGGTCACATGATGACTTGTAGAATTGAGTGTCGTCAGTATAGAGATAAAACTGAGAATCATATTTTTTGATATGTCAGTCTTTTAAAGAGGAATACTGTAAGTATTTTATGAATTCATCTCAGATCTCAATTGATCTCATACAAACATTTTGATGCCAACGTATAATACTTGTTGTGCAATAAACTTTAATTAATAATATATCAAATCCATATCTAATTAAATTAACTTTATTTAATAATTTGCTTTACTGTTAATTTGGTTGTAACTATTTATACATTAAGTACAATCTATTCTAAAATAGAGTACAGTGAAAAATATTTGTGATTTACTGTACTTAAACAAGATTATCTCACGCTATTATTATGATCAGTGCCTTATGTCATAGCAATGTCCTGATCATTGCCTTATGCCATTGCAATGTCCCTCTGACCTTAGAACAAACTACCTACTATGCAAATATTTGCATAAGCAAAGATACCTTAATTGAACCATACAGTATGACCATCTGTTTGAGTTACAGAAGCATGGATCAGGTCCCAAAAGTGTCAGCATGGTTGCCACTTCTTTACAGACACTCTCTACTAGCAATTGTGAATAGTTAAAAAATAATTCTAGAATAAACACTGTTTCTACTTACAAAGCTTAGTAAATCTTCTTTAAATGTAACTCAAATTGTGCAATATTAATAAAATGAAGCCAATATGAAACATCTTCTAAATTAGGTGTAATTGAGTTTCTGTCAGCTGGGGATATGAATCATAACTGAATTGCTTCATAAGAAGGAAGATAATTTCAATATATTCTGTGCCTTAAATGAATTATTTACTAATCTCTCCACATGACACTTTTCTCCCAGTTAGTTGTCCTCAGCTATGGTCATAATGGAAACTTGTTCTCAGCTATTGCCTTGTACAAATTTGCAAAACTTATTCCAATAGTCATTAATTGATTTTTTTTTTTTTTTTTTTTTACTCACTTTAAGTTATACTTTTATTTAAGATTTGAAATAATAATACATTAAAGGATTAGATTACTAAAGAATTTTAAAGCGAAAAGGGTATTAAAAGAAAATAATTTGCTTGCTAACATTGGGACATAACTGTTATCACAAAGCGTGAGGAATTTTACCTTATCACAATGTAAAGAAGGCTAAAATGTTATGAGCTTTTAAAAATGCATTAATCATGCTGTTTAATTCTTATTATTAAGGTACAATTGTGCACTTTAATGTCAATATAGCTGGTATCTTAAAAGGACTATTCCACAAAGAATATTCAAACATATTTACTAATCCCATAGAAGACTGTCTAGACATGAACCAGAATTATCATTGTGACTCAGACTAGATGATACATTTGGTGTATGACATTTTTGACAAACTGTATACCATTCATTGGTTGACTTACTTTGAAACTAGAGATTAGCAAATCAATTCTTTAGAATCAAAATTTGACCAGAAAAAAATTTGGACAAAAAAAAAATATCAGATTCAGAGATTTTGTTTGAGAGAGTGAGACAGAGAAAGAGAGCACACGAGAGCTGACCCAGATAAATTAGATCTGAAACAAATGTTTTCCTCATCTATTTGAGGCAGAATTTTTTACCAGAATTATGACTCATTTTTGGCACTAAATATTGCATATTACGTTGCTCTCCTTTCCAATGACGCCATGCCCATTGAAAAGTAAATTACACCCATTTGTAAGGCTAGGCACCAATAATTTCTCTAACGCTACAGTAGATGCACCAAGGTCCTTTAAACCTTCAACTGGGGTAGAAAATGGTATTTCAAGGGCCTCACTGTTGGTCATAGCCTAGGTCAAAAAAGTTTTAAAAATTGACTCAATTGATCTTAAAATGTATCAAGTAGAATCTTAAAATAAAGTAAAATGGACTACAAATACTACTGTGAATTATCCTAGACTTCGGTGCTACTTGTTACTAAAAGTGAGGCAATTGGGCACATCTAGGTTTAGAGAAAGTTCTGAAAAAAGGCATAACAAAAGGAAATGTCAATGTGTACTCCATCAGGGGGCTATAATACACTTCTAACATTTTTGCATGTTTTTTGCAAAATGTTACGATAATATATTAAGGTAAAAATGTAACCACACCCACAAATTTATCTTGTCATTACTTAGTAAATATAAGCTGTTGGACATGGAGCAAACCAATCCAGCACAAACATTTTATCAATTTGTGACAAATGACTACACCAAAAAAAAAAGGCAAAATCACTCCAGTTAATAGTGTAGCACATGTGATACATTATCCTCTGTTTATGAAGCCTATAGTACAAAACATACCGTTGTATCTAAAAATCACAATAATCTTTATTCAATACCATAAAATAATAAAGCATAATTACAGTAGCCAGAAAGAATGTGGGACAACTGATAGTGTGTAGTATGCAAACACGGTCACCTCTGCTGGATTCCAGGGTAGTTGTAACCAGGGAAACGAGAAGTGTATAACGTGATGGAAAAATGAATCAAGCCAACCAAGGAGACAATATGGACAATCACATGCCTTGTATTAAAGGGGTTATCCCACGAATAATGTAAAAAATGAAAATCAGACATCATATAGTCCATGACAGTACCTTTCTAATTAACCTAGAAACAGCCCCGTACCTCACATGGATCCAGAGATATCCACATTCATTGATCTGCTAGATTTATATCAGCTGACAGCTCGAGGGGAGTGTCTTTTCTGCTGCAGCTCAGGGGGTGTGTCTCAGCTCCTCCTATCAGAGCTCAGGAGGCAGCTGAAAGATTAAATTGAGCATGTGTGGCCTTCTCAGTGAGCAGGTCAAAGAAATAAGAAATTAAGTGTCACTATACAGATATATTTTATTGAATAACTCAGTAGCTTTACAGAATTTTTAATTACATGCAATTACAAAAGTATTCAGATCCAGGTGCTGGTTTGAAAACTGTAGAATATTTTTCGTGGGACAACCCCTTTAACTTTCTCTACATGATAAATGCCACTTACTGAACGGGTCACTAAGCCACAACCAGGTTTATTGTCACTTTTACAGCAGTCAAAATATAAAACCACAAACATAAATCCTAGGCCATCTGGCAACTAACTACACAGTAGTTTCCTCTCTATTGGGTTTTGGGTCTACCACCCAGCTTCCCAAAACACAACTTAGTGCTTACCCCACATAGTGTTTAGAGGCTTCTGGCTCCCATAGGCCTTGACTCAGCCTGCTCCCCTCCCCGAATGGGAGCCCTGATTGAGGAGCCCAGCCCACATTTATCTAAGTTCCTCACATGGCTGCTAAATACATCTCATTGACAGCCGGCCTGCTACACAGAGAGGAAAAACCCTATTTCCCAAGTATTTCTTGTTCTCACCCAGCTTCCTCTGGGTAATATACACCATTTCTATGGTCCTCATATGACTCTCTGGCAGCTCCACTGCCACATGAGGTTGAACTGAGAATGGCAAAGAATAAACTGCTTGTGATTCTTAATCAGTGATCACACAACTAAGGTGATACCCCTTTTTTAATTCTGCTGCAGGGTATATATTGAATATACCAAAGGAAAGAATATGCGGGGAGACTAAGTATGACCAAATAATTTATTAATTACATAAGCTAAAATACATGCATAAAATACATAAATAATATAAGCACCAACTAATTGGTGGTGGTGTAGTTACACATCAGGTATATTAAATAAAACAGGACAGTGGAGAAAGGTAGTAAATAATCATATATCATATATCCCTGGGTACACCATCCCCTTACCCCAACCAGTGCACAATCACAGTAATCACATTAAACACCAGTATCATCCTAGGGGTACGGGTCAGTGGTGAAGGTAGGATGATACTGGTGTTTAATTTCCCTATGGGTGTTCATTGATATATTTAGTTTGATTTATATGTGAATTCCTCCCACAGTGCCTCTGTACACACACATATATATATATATATATATATATATATATATATATATATATATACATACTTATATTGGTAGTAATACTGTGATTGTGCACTGGTTGGGGTAAGGGGATGGTGTACCCAAGGATATATGATATATGATTATTTACTACCTTTCTCCACTGTCCTGTTTTATTTAATATACCTGATGTGTAACTACGCCACCACCAATTAGTTTATGTGTTTGTTTATGTGTATGTCTATGTCTGTATGTGTCTATGTGTAGCCGGATCCGTAATGAACTCCATTGAAAGTCAATGAAGGGCGGATCCGGTTACCATTATGGTCACACCAGACGGATCCACCCCCATTGACTTGCATTGGGGGTCATTCCGGATCCGTCTTGGTGCGGATGCCTGGATCGGAGAGCAAACCGCAGCATGCTGCGGTTTGTTCTCCGGTCTGAAGACGAAACGGAATGCTTTCAGGAGCATTCCGTTGTCTTCAGTTCAGTTTTGTCCCCATTGACAATGAATGGGGACAAAACTGAAGCGTTTTATTCCGGTATTGAGCCCCTATGACGGAACTCAATACCGGAATTTTAAAACGCTAGTGTGAAAGTAGCCTAAGAGATCTTCTGTTAGTCTGCAGATAAGAGGGGTGATGAAAAGGCTACTTGTCCACACAGAGGACTGTCAGCTGGAAGCTGCTATGGCTGGGACCACACATAATTTGTATTGTGTGTGTGTGTGTGTATATATATAAAAATGTACAGCTAAGTTTAAAAAATGTTGTGTGTGAGACTATGTCCATGTCCCTGTGAGTGGACATCTTTAAAAATAAAGTATGGAGTTAGCAAAAATGATAAATGCATACTGAGGAAATAGAATCAAAAGATTATTGATCTGAAATAAATACATTTTTAATAGGATATTTGTGCATATATTAGAATCATATGGGTAATAATATAAAAAAACAACTTGCAGAATGTGCTTATTTCTTCTCCTGTTGTGCTTTGAAGTGCCAAATGTGATCATTTAATTGCCTCTTACAGTTATAAGGTCATATTTTTGTTCCATTATTCTCACATGGCCTTGCAATCTAACATCTCAAGCTAGCTATTTTCTTGAATACTGAATAATTAAACCTTCCCTTTCTTTGATATTTTTACGCACTTGAAAATTACACTTAAAACAAACTTGTGTATATGTTTGAGGAAAAAAGCTTTGCTTGTCAACAGCTCAACATCCACTGCACATAAGATATATATTATTTGACAGCTTAGATTGCAGTTTTGGCATTGCATCCAGTATTGATTGAAGTAAACTATTTTACAATAGCCATCATCTATTTAATAATTTAGGGCAACTAAAGAAGTTGGCTAGAATTAACACTGAGTACGGAAAATAATGGAAACTATTTGTGAAAGTTATTAAATTGGAAGTTAACCCCTTTCCACACCTGGGCCTAACTATATACATCCAAGATGCGGGAAGGAAGTATGGATTGGGTGATTCTACTCCATATGTGGAGAGTTCCAACTGTGTAATACATCTAACACGCTGTTGCAATTATGGGGATTGGAAATTAGTCCCCTCAATAGCAACTAATTAGTCCCCTCAATAGCAACCGCTGCATCCGTAGACATGTTAGACAAAGGGAAAGGGCACTCTCTGTCCTCTGATCACAGCCCCATGGCAAAATTGAGGAGCTCAATTCAGTTGCTATGACAGCCTGGGGCCTTGGGAAATTCTTACATCATAGTAACATGGTTTAAAAGGCCGAAAAAAGACATCTGTCCATCCAGTTCGGCCTGTTAACCTGCATCTTGAATTTTTTCAGTCTCATGAACTTATTTTGACTTTTCAAATTGATTATTGTCCTGAACGTTCCATCTTGTTTTAGAACCAGAAATAGTGTAGAGAAATACCCTATTGACATCTCCTATGGGGGAACTGATACTAAAACTTCTTTTTGGATCAATTGAACTCAATAGAACTTCTTCTAAGATGGGAGAAGGTCTTCCTTTTACTAAACCTGTTCGAGTTAAAATTAATCTTTGTGGAGGAAGGGACGCAAAATCCAATTTTAGCCCTGAACGAATAATTTCTAAAACCCAGGGACCTGCCACCTTCTGCCAAGCTGGAAGGAATGATTGAAGTCTTCCTCCCACCGGTAACCTGGCATCATTGCTGGGAAGACTTCTTATCCTCAGAGGAAGGATTTACAAAGAGAAAGCCCTTCCTAGTCGGATTCCAAGACTTGTAACCCTGCTCCCTGTCACGGAACTGCCTTTTGCCTCCCCTATTTGAGGGACGAAAGGAACGCCTAGACCTGGAAGAAGAAGACTGAAAGGAGGGCTGAAAGGTACCAGGAAACCTCTTCTTTCTGTCTGCCGCCTTTTCTAAGAGATTATCAAGATCTGGGCCAAAAAGCAATTCTCCCTTACAGGGGATACCACAAAGCCTCTGTTTAGAATTATCACCCCCACTCCAGTTTTTCAGCCATAAAGCCCTACGGGCGGAGTTATTTAAGGCTACAGATTACACTGATAATTTAAGGGCGTAAAAAAAAATCTATATTTCCTCATTTCCCTGGTTCTCTTCTGGCCTTTGTTTACATGCAGTAATAACAATCTCTGCCCCTCCCCCTTCTCTGCAAAGGCAGTGAATATAAGTGCTGTGAGTACATGTCTGCCTGCTGGGATACTCAGCAGCATGTTGTTTGTGTAGGACTACAAGTCCCAGCTGTACAATGACACTGCTGATACACACAGGAAATTCTCCCTACCTGTTCTTGTACAATACAATTCCTCTATAGCTCCTTGTCCAGCATTTGTCTCCTCTCACTGCTGCAGCTACTATTTGTTGTAAAGCCTTGAGCCCTCAGTGTGTTCTGGCTGAAGGGGTTAATGTTTTATCTGAAGGAATCCAGGGAGAGAGCAGATAGCAGGAGCCCGGCAAAGAAAGGGGGCGTGGCCAGTGAGGTCTGGTGTACAGACTGTTATCTGAACTCTGAGGCTTGTGAACGAAACATCACAGAGCAGAGAGATAAGGTGACATCACAGGTCATGTGACCCTCAAGGGCGTAAATTAAAAAATCTGCTGCTTTTTGTAAAGTTGGCAGGGAAGCTAAAATTTGCTCTCTAGGGCACTTATCCCTTAACTAAATATCCAATTGCTCTAACCAAAAGGGAAAGAGACCTGGCAGTAACAGTCGCAGCAATATTAGGCCTGAAGGAAGAAGCGGATGCTTCCCAGGCTCCCATCAACAAAGATTCTGCTTTTTTTGTCCAAGGGGTCTCTAAGAACCCCCGAATCCTCAAAGGGCAAGGAAGACCTTCTAGACACCTTAGAGATAGCTACGTCTATCTTTGGGGCCTTATCCCAAGAGGAAGAAAGCTCTTCCTCAAAAAGGATATTTTATCTTAAAGCTCCTCGGCAAGAAGACTTTACGGTCCGACTTTTTCCATTCATTTCTTATAAGCTTAGAAATATTTTCATGTACTGGAAAACTTCTACGCCTTCTTTCCTGCAGACCATCAAACATTGTGTCACTGACAGATCTGTCAACTTTCACTTCCTCTAAATTCATTGTAGCCCTTATAGCTCTTAGCAACTTGTCCGTGTCATCAGGTGAAAAGCAAAACCTTTGATTAATCCCTTCCTCAGAGGAGAATCATCTTCAGAAGAGCCACATTCAATTGGAGAATCTGAGTCTGCAGAAGAATCCTCATGAGAAAGACGGCTCTCCTTAGAGGAAATCCCCCTTTTAACTGCTTTCAGAGTACTTTTAACTTCATATCTAATTAAAGTCTTAATGTTTTTCAGAAAGGATGGGGATTCTTCCGCCACAGTGCGAGCTATACAATCCTGGCACAACTTCTTCACGTAAGAGGAAGAAAGGGACTTCCCGCACAAAGCACATTCCCTATTCTTCCTCTTTGTCAACACTTTCTTAGGTTTGGTCTAAAGAAAAAGGAGACCGAAAAACCACATTAAGAATTATAAAAATTTCCATAAAACTCACCCCTCTTACTGAGCATGAACCGGAGTCGTAGCTCTGTCAGCCGACTCTTGTCTTTTGTCTTCCTCCATGACAATGTGCAAAGGTATCCTCAACCAGATCAGAAGATCCTCTATACAGGGGAAAATAACCATGCTTTAATCTCCAGGCATCATTTCATACCTGCGTTGGGTAATCTCTGTAATGCTCCATCTTAAAGCTTACAAGTCCAATTTGCTTATTCCAGAGGGGGCCAGGGAACAAACTACCAACTCCATAGTTCCCCAGGCCCAGTGCACTATCTATTACTGCTTTGACAGGAAGCGCACAGCCCGAAGCCGGCATGCATTCCAACCACCGGAACCGGAAGTGGAGATGCGTTCCACACGCAGAAAACACCATAAGAGCGTCACACAGCGCGACCAGAAGTAATATCGTGCTGCACGAGGAGGCTTAGAAGACAATGCTGGCCCGGCTTCTTCTCTTACCAACGGCTAGAAAGAGCCCCTGGAACTCCCCCTTGCCATCGGGTCCATATAGCTGACCCTGTCGCGCGATGGACCCCGGCAGAACTTTACCCACAGCCCTCTAGGGACCCCCTAGGATTTCCAGGCTGAGGTAAGACTTAAGGAGAAAACACTGCAGGTCTCCCACTCCATGGACAGGAAACCACTGAGGTGGGAGAGAGGCTCCACTTTTTTTATTCTGCAGGTTTCCTGTCCCTGGGGGTGGATCCCTCTCTCTGTGGTGCTGTCGTGGTGGAGGGGAAAAAATTGATATTTTACTGTGCAAGCCTTCTACAAGATGAAGATTACAAGATTATTAAATATATTGAAGAGAATACGCCCAATACTGACCCCTGTGGTACCCCACTAGTGACAGTGACCCAATCTGAGTATGTGCCGTTAATAACCACCCTCTGTTTTCTATCACTGAGCGAGTTACTTACCCACATACAGACATTTTCCCTCAGGCCAAGCCTTCTCATTTTATATACTAACCTTTTATTTGGTACAGTGTCAAATGCTTTGGAGAAGTCCAGATATACGACATCCATTGATTCGCCGCGGTCAAGTCTAGAACTTACCTCCTCATATAAACTGATTTAAATTAGT
Organism: Rhinella marina; assembly: GCA_900303285.1. Lineage (NCBI taxonomy): Eukaryota > Metazoa > Chordata > Amphibia > Anura > Bufonidae > Rhinella > Rhinella marina. The sequence continues at coordinate 12,451 of ONZH01024640.1, forward strand.
TTGACATGACTGATCCCTCATGAAGCCATGTGGATATGGAGTTATTTGCTCATTTTCATTGAGGAACTCCAAGATAGCATCTCTTAGAAAACCTTCAAACAGTTTACCCACGACAGATGTTAAATTTACCGACCTACAGTTCCCGGGCTCTGTTTTTGGACCCTTTTTGAATATTGGCACCACATTTGCTATGTGCCAATCCTCTGGAACACTCCCTGTCAGTATAGAGTCCTTAAATATCAGAAATAACGGTCTGGCTATGACATTACTGAATTCTCTTAGGATACAGGGGTGTAAGCCATCCGGTCCTGGCAATTTGTCTATTTTAATCTTTTTACGACGTCTCTGGTACTACTTCTTCCTGGGTCAGACAGGGCACTTTTAATGGGGAATTTACTTTTATATTCTGCATTTCATCTGACAGTTTATTTTCCTTAGTGAATACAATGGAGAAAAAAATATTTAATAGTTTTGCTTTCTCCTCAACGCTCTCTGCAACTCCCCCTTCAATACTCTGTAAGGGGCCGACACCTTCAGATTTATACTTTTTAGTATTTATATAATTGAAGGACATTTTAGGGTTACTTTTACTCTCTTTAGCAATTAATCTCTTAGACTCTAGTTTGGCTGCTTTTATTTGTCTTTTACATATAGTTTTCCAATGCTTCCTCGCCACCCTCCTGTTTTAGTGATTTAAATGCTTTCTTTTGGTCACTTATTGCTTTCTTTATAGCTCTCTTTATCCATATTGTTTTTTTGTTTCTTATCCTTTTATTCCCATAAGGTATGTACCTCTCACAATTAGATATTAGGATGCTTTTAAAAAAATCCCATTTTGTTGTATGTATTTTTTATTTTTGAGGATTTTGTCCCAGTTGGTTAGGTCTATGGCCTCTCTTAGTTGGCTAAATTTTGCTTTTTTGAAGTTTGGTATTTTTGTTCCTCCCTGAAGAAACACTCTTTATAATGACAAATTGAAGGTTATTATATTATGGTCACTATTTCCCAGGTGTCCCCCAACCTGCACATCTGTTGTTCTGTCAGTTTCTATTGGTTAATACTAAGTCTAATATGGCCGTCCCTCTAGTCGGGTCCTGAACCAGTTGGGAAAGGTAATTGTCTTTGGTTATTTCCAAGAACCTGTTTCCTTCATGAGATATACAGATTTCAGTTTCCCAGTCTACATCTGGGTAGTTGAAGTTCCCCTTAATAACAACCTCATTATGATTTGCCGCCTCGTCTATTTCGTTTAGAAGTAGATTTTCTGTGGACTGATATATTAGGTGGTTTACAATACTTTTACTATTAGTATTTTATTATTTCTTTGGCTCCATTTATTTCTACCCACAGAGACTCACCTCCTCACTTTAATCTGTCACGCTCTGGTGTGTGTGGGGGGACCGAATATCCCACACCAAACGCAGGAGGAAGAGGGGGGGGAATGGGATTAGGCCTGGAGGAGTAAAGGCAGATGGTCACCTCCTATACAAACAGTATGAACTGGCCTAGAAGGTAGGTGAGTTCATACGCTGGAAACTTGGGACCCTAACTGTCCCTGACGGACCCCGAAGCCAGTGACAGTAATGAGACAAACCATTCCTCCACCAACCTGGACGAACAGTAGTCTCCCCTCAGGCCCAGACACCAAAACACTGAGAAGATATACACAAATAAACAAAAGGGAAGGAAGACACTTAGCTTTCCTGAAGATTGTGGCAGCAATGGGATCTCCACGGAGAAACACACACCAAACAACCACAGACACCACAGAAAATATAAACTGCACAGCATGGTGAGAGAACCAACTCTAAATAGACAAAGATAATTACAAAGATACCTACACCTGAAGGGGGAGGGTGTGGTGAATTTCTGCAACAACAAAACAATCAAAGGAGAGCCTGTCAGCTTAACCCATGGATTGCCAATCTGACAGACCTCCTGATACCTGTCACAGGAATGTCCGTGACAATATTTTCCCGGAGTGTGGGATTTAGACAGGACTAAAGGCAGACCCCCCCCCCCCTCTCCGGTTTTGACGATCCTTTCTAAAAAAGATTGTAACTCTGTACATTAACTGCCCAGTCATAGCTATCATCCAGCCATGTCTCAGTTATTCCCACTATGTCATAGTCCTCCTCACACATCACTAATTCCAGTTCACCAGTTTTATTAGTCAGGCTTCTGGCATTAGTGTACATACAATTAAGAGGTCTATGTATATTATTTACCCCACTATTTAAATTACTATTACCTGTGAAGTGAATATCCAGGGTTTTTGGGTTACTTTGGATGAGGTTTTGCCAAGTCTTCTACATTCCTCACTAACCTCAGTCCCCACTAACCCCCCACTGTCCCCTCCTATGACCCACTCTCTATCTACACTATCTACCCCCTTATTAGTTTGACCCCCCCCACCCTCCCCCCAGATCCTAGTTTAAAAGCTCCTCCAGCCGTCTAACCATTTTTTCCCCCAGGGCAGTTGCACCCTCCCCTTTAAGGTGCAGCCCGTCCCTACTGTAGAGTCTGTAGCTGACAGAGAAGTCGGCCCAGTTCTCCATGAACCCAAACCCTTCCTTCCTGCACCAGCCTCTTAGCCACTTATTTAACTGAAAACACTACCTTGGAGGTCCTGGACTTGAGCTTCTCTCCTAGTTCCCTAAAATAATTTTTAGGACCTTCCATCTCTCCCTGACTTTGTCATTGGTGCCAATGTGTACCATGACCGCCAGGTCTTCCCCAGCCCGACCCAGCAATCTGTCAATCCGATCCGCAATATGCCAAACACGAGCACCCGGGAGACAACACACTATTCGGCATTCATGGTCTCGGCGACAGATGACCCTGTCTGTCCGCCTAATAATAGATTCCCATACCACCAGCATCTGTCTGTCCTTTGCTGCTCTCCTTTTCCCATCCTTCCTGCAGCGGTCATCCTCCTGTTTCCTAGGAGAAAAGGCATGCTGCAGTGTCGCTGGTCCTGGGCTTTCATCCCTATTATCAGCCAAACGGGCATATTTACTAGGGCGTTCCAGCTCAGGACTAGCCTCCCTGGCACTTTTCCCTCTACCCCTTCTTACTACATTAATCCAACTGCTGACCTGATAGTCCTGATCTTGCCCTTCTCCTCCCACCTCCTTTTCACTGGTCGCAGCCAGTGTCTGCACTGTGAGGTCTAAGCCTCTCTCCAGTTTTTTAATGCCCCTAAGTATGTCAAGCTGCTTATTTAGATCCAAGATCTGGGCTTCCAAATATGCAACGTGATTGCATCTAGTGCAAATGTATTCACCCTCGAATGGCTCTTCAAGGCATGCATACACACACTTAGTAGCATTGTCCATGGAGCACCTGCTAGATGGGGATATACAGTACAGTACAAAAAACAGTAAATATGCAATAAGTTGTGGTTTGCTGTAGCTGGAGGACTAGCATAAATCAAGTTAACAACACATAAGGAAAATCTCTCCAACCTTACTTTTTTTTTTTTTTTTTGCTCCTTGTCTTAAACTCTGGTTCTTTTAACTCCACTTATACACAGCCCACTTACAAAGCAAGCCCAAAGTCAGAGCAAGCTCTAGAATAGTTTAGCTATGCAATTTATAGCACCTGGGATCACAAACCACTCCCCTTCACCAGGTACACAGCAGAGAAAAAACCAAAATGGGTTTAACCCCTTAACACCCAGCGCCATAATAGTACGGCGCTGCGTGACGGGACTTAATGCCCAGCGCCGTACTATTACTGAGCGCTGATCGGGCGGGTGCAGGAGCTGCGCCCGCCTGATCAGAGGCGGGGGTCCGGCTGTGCCCAGGTGCCGGACCCCTGGGGAATGCGCCAGCATCGGTGGAAACACCGATGCCGGCGCATTAACCCTTCATGTGCTGCGGTCAGCGCTGACCGCGGCACATGAGGTGTGCCGCATGTTCAGGATGCCGAGCGGGGGCCATCGGGTCCCCGCGCTGCTGTGGCGGGGACCCGATGGCTTGGATGGCAGCCCGATGTCTTCCTTAGGCATCGTGGCTGCCATCCCTGCGAGCCTGTGCGATCCAGCCCCTTGGATCGCACAGGAAGCAGGCTGTAAGTGTATTACTGTGAGTAATACACTTACAGCCAATGCATTACAATACAAAGTATTGTAATGCATTGTGAAGGGGATCAGAACCCCCAAAAGTTAAAAAAAAGTGAAAAAAGGTGAAAAAAAGTTAAAAAATAAAGTTAAAAAAAATAATAAAAGTTTCAAGTAAAAAAAATGCCATTTTACCCCCAAAAAAGTAAAAAAAAATTGTTAAAAAAAGAAAAAGAAAAAAGAAAAAGTAGGTATATTAGGTATTGCCGTGTCCGTATCGACACGTCCGTATCACATGATCCATCCCGCCAGGTGAACACAGTAAAAAATAAAAAATAAAAACAGTGCCAAAACAGCCATTTTTTGGTCACCTTCCCCCACATAACGTGTAATACTACGCGATCAAAAAGGCATATTTACCCCAAAATTGTACTAAAAAAATCGTCATCTCGTCCCGCAAAAAATGATACCCTACCTGAGACAATCGCCCAAAAACTAAAAAAAATATGGCTCTTAGAAAATGGCAACACAAAAAAAGATTTTATTGTGTTCAAAAATAAATCTATTGTGTAAAACTTTCCAAAAATAAAAAGTTAGACATATAGGGTATTGCCACGTCCGTAACAACCTGCTCTATAAAAATATTACATGAGATGGCCCCCCAGGTGAATGCTGCAAAAAAAAAAAAAAAAAAACTACGCCAAAACCACCATTTTTTTCACTCTTGCCTCACAAAAAGTGTAATAGCATGCTATCAAAAAGGCACATTTAACCCAAAATGGTACCAATCAAACCGTCATCTTGTCCCGCAAATTGATTTCCAAAACAGCTATTTTTTTCACCTTGACTCACAAAAAGTGTAATACCAAGCAATAAAAAAGTGTTATGTACCCCAAAATGGTACTAATAAAAACGTCACCTCATCCTGCAAAAAATGAGCCCCCACATAAGACAATAACTCAAAAAAAAATAAAAATCAATGGCTCCCGCAAACCAATCCATCAAAATCTGTTCTGCAAAATCCATATGGCACTCCTTCCGTTCTGAGTCCTGCCATGTACCTGCACAGCAGTTTACCACCACATATGGGGTGTTGCCGCATTCAGGAGAAAATGGGTAACAAATTATGGGCTGCTTTTCTCCTGTTAACCCTTATGAAAATAAAAAATTTGGGGCTATAGCAACATTTTATTGGAAGAAATGAAACTTTATTTTCACAGCCAAGTGTTTCCAAATTCCATAAATTCCGTAGAAGGGGTCAAAGTGGCCAGTACCCCCCTTCTTTGAAGGGTGTAGTTTCCAAAATGGGGTCATTTTATGAGGATTTCCACTGTAGGGGTACGTCAGGGTCTCTCAATTACAAAATGGTGCCTAAAAACCATTCTAGCAAAATCTGCCTCTAAAATCCGTATGGCGCTCCTTTCCTTCTGACCACTGCCACAAACTCATAGAGACGTTTACCACCACATATGGGGTATTTCTGTAAACTGCAGAATCAGAGCAATGTATATTGAGGTTTAGTTTGCTGTTAACCCTTGCTGTGTTGCAAGAAAAAATTATTAACATGAATAATCTACCAAAAAAGTGAAATTTTGAAATTTCACCTCCATTTTCCTTTAATTCTTGTGGAACACCTCAAGGGTGAACAAAGTTTGTAACAGCAGTTTTTTTTATATAATTTGAGGGGTGTAGTTTCTAAAATGGGGTTATTTATGGGTGGGTTTCATTACATAAGCCCCTCAAAATCACTTTATATCTAAATTGGTGCTTAAAAAAATGGTATTGAATTGAAAATGGCTTCTAAACTTCTAAGCCCTCTAACGTCCTAAAACAGCAAAATGACATTTATAAAATGATGCCAACATAAAGTAGACATATGTGGATTGTAAAATAATAACTATTTTTGGAGGTATTACTATGTATTTTGAAAGTAGAGAAATTGAAATTTGGAAATTTGCAAATTTTTCCACATTTTTGGTAAATTTGGTATTTTTTTATAAATAAAAATGTAATATTTTCCCACAAATTTACTACTGGCGTGAAGCACAATATGTGACGAGAAAACAATCTCAGAATGGCCTGGATAAATAAAAGCGTTCCAAAGTTATTACCACATAAAGTGACACATGTCAGATTTGCAAAAAATGGCCTGGGCAGGAAGGTGAAAACAGCCCCGGAGTTGAAAGGGTTAAATGTTTGTACCAAAATGCAAGCACTAAACAAACAAGGACCTTTACAATTAACTAATAGACAGTTATTTGCAGTCACTCCCACAAAATCACACTCAGTACCAGCACTCTGGATCTTTTAACTCCACTTATACACAGCCCAAAGTCATCTGTTATAGTAACCTAATTGTTAAGCCATGCATCAGAGCTTGACAGGCAACCAGTAAAAACCACAGACAGCAATAGTATTCTATTATATGCATGGTTTAAATGATCAGAGGATCAATTGTTAAAGGGGAAATCCCATGAGTAATGTAAAACATGCAAATCAGACATCATATAATACATGAAAACCTCTTTCTAAAGCCTCATTCACACGTCCGTGTCCGTGCTCAAATCCGTGAGCAGGTGGTCAGTGAGGCATCCGTGAAGCTGTCCGTGAAGGATCCGTGTTGGGTCCGTGGGTCTGTGTTTTGCCATCCGTGTTTTACTGACACTGAACAGCTGAAAAATAATTTTCAAAGCATCTCTTCTTAATGATCCATGAAACATGGATGCAACACGGATGGCATCCGTGTTGCAGCCGTGGTTTTCACGGACCCATAGATGGGCATGAGGGATCCGGGAACACGGATCAAGATAGGACATGCATCCATGCTAAAAAAAAAAACAGAACCACGGACCGTGATGAAACACTGATGTCTGAACACACACATTCAAATGAATGGGGATGTGTGCTGTCCATGGGGAACACGTACAGCTCACATCCATGAAACACTGACGTGTGAATGAAGCTTAACAAAGCCAGAACCAGCCCTGTACCTCACATGGATCCAGAGATCTCCTCATTCATTGCTTCTAGATTTATATTAAGCTGACAGCTCAAGGGGAGTGTCTTTTCTGCTGCAGCTCTGTGGGCAGTTGAAGGATTAAACTGAGCATGTGCAGCCATCTCAGTGAGTAGGTCAAATGAATAAGTAAAAAACTAATAGCAAGTGGAACAATACAGATACATTTTTATTGAATAACTCAGTGGCTATGCAAAATTTTTAATTACATGCAATTACAAAAGGATTGAGATTCAGGTGCTGGTTTGAAAACTGTAGAATATTTTTCACGGGACAACCCCTTTAAAGGGATTCTGTCACCAGGATTATGCCTATAGAGGTGTTGTTATGTGTAGTTATGTCTCCTTCAGCATGTTTTAAAAATAGGTGACCAAGAGGCTGTCCCTATCGCTGTTGTAGCCCAGCAGCACCCTTTCTCCTGGAGCCCAGCACTGCCCCACATCCAAAAATGCCCTCTTTCCAGCCCTGACATCACTGCCCAGAATGGCTATAATCCCACACATGAGCATGGACATGTGCATTCCCCAAGGCTGCTGCCAGCACAAAGAAGACCACATGGGATTATGGTGCTTCTGGGCCGTTATGTCGGGGCTGGAAGGAGGGCAGTTTTGGATGTGGGGCAGTGCTGGGCTCCAGGAGAAAGGGTGCTGCTGGGCTACAACAGCAATAGGGACAGCACTTTGGCCGCGTTGCATCCGTTTTTTTGCAGATCCATTGTAACAATGCCTATCCTTGTCCATAAACTGTACAAGAATAGGACATCTCTTTTGAACGGACATACAGATGCAAACAGCACACAGTTTGCTGTCCGCATTTCATGTAGACCCATTGCAATTAATGGGTCTGCATCCTATCCGCAAAAAATGCGGATCGGATGCGGACCAAAAATACGGTCATGTGAATGAGGCTTAAGTATACTGTGCTCCTGTACATTTCTTTCAGCTCTGATCGTTTCAGCCCTATTCACCTCTCTATTCTTGTGCTCAGTATCTGAGAACTGCAGGGAAGAAACAATCTGCACTGGCAACAAGTGAAATAGGTAAGGACAGGTCAGACATCAACAGAGTCTGTGTAGAAAGGCAGAGACTGGGGTAGAGCGATAAGAAGTTGAGAAGTCTGCCTCTGTGTTATACATATACTGTAGCTATCTTTAGAATTTAGATGCAGAAAACATGTTCTCCCTGATAACACTATAGTGTTGCTAAGGAGATACTTTACATGCAGTTTTCTCGTAAAAATAAACCTATTTCCCTAACTGATTACAAAAATGCAAAAAATCTAAATATGATGCTAAACTAATCAAATTTCCCAAAAATCCTAATTCCAATTAAAGCCAAGGTTTTGGCAATTCAGTTAATCTGAATTACAAAATGGTGCCCACCTTTTTACATATCAAATTTAGTTCCGTGGTAAGGAAAGCTCACTTTTCAGGTCTTTGCAAGAGATCCGGCCAGGGCAAGACTGGCTATCTGTGAATTCTGGCAAATGTACCCACACCAGGGGTATTGCTAGGCCAAAACATCTGGGGCCCCAGATGTTTTGCAAAAGCTTCCTTAGAGTAGAGGCCCCCACAGTAGCCACTTGTATCACTCTTCTCAGAATGATAATACAGTTGAATAGTGAGGTGAGACGCAGAAGCCAGTGGTTCCAGACTCCACCATTCACTCTCAAAGGCCACAGGCTACTAGGCCTGAAGCCTATGATGCAGTACAGGTGGTTTTGAACTGTCTGCTCCGGCTGTCAGGTGTCATGGCAATGTCATCATGCCAGGATGCAGGATGACTTCATTGCACTGCCTGTGCAGGGACATTGGCAACTCAGGCTATCGAATGGAAGAGGCATATGGCCTGCTTTGCATATGGAAGCATGGAACATGACTGTGATGATTTTTTTTTTTCTGTCACTTTGGAGAAACATACTAGCGGGGGCTGACACAGTAGAGGGTGATGTAAGTTTTGGAGGCACTACAGGTAGACATAAAGTATGGGGCAATACAGGGAGCATTCTAAGTCCTTGGATAATACATGGGGCATTTTACCTACTGGGGGCATTGCAGGGGGACATTGTAAGTATTGGAAGAATATATGAAGCATTAAAACTACTAAAGCTACAGGGGGGCATTATAACTACTGAGACCATTACAGGAGGACAATATATCTACTGAGACCACTACAGGAGAACAATTTAACTACTGGGGACACTACAGGAGGACATTATAATTACTGGTGCAAAACAGGGGGCATTATAACCACTGAAGCAACAGGGGGACATTGTAACTAATGTGGGTACTACATGGGAATATTATAACTACTAGGCACTTTAGAGGACATTACAACTACGAGGGGCCTTATGGAGGGGCCTCACTACTACTAGGAGTACTTTAGGGGGCCTTATTACTACTGGGGTGCCATAGAGGGACTTTATTACTACTGAATGCTCTATGGGAGGCTTATGGAGCTGACTTACTACTACTGGTGCACTTTAAGAGGCCTCTTAGCTACTGGGTCACATTAGGGGGCCTTATTACTACTGGTGGGTCTTTAGGGGGCTTTATTACTATTGGGGGCGCTAAAGAGGCACCTTATTACTACTAGAGGCTCTATGGGGGCTTTATTGCTAATAGTGTGCACTTTGGGGAGTATTATTACTACTATAGTTGTTGTGGAGGCATTATTATTATTGGGCACAAAATACCAGGCACTCCAAGGGAGCATTATCACAGTCGGGGAACTATTAGTAATGAAGGCACTCTGGGAGAGAATTATAATTGGTGGGACTTTTGAGAGTACTACTAGCATGTGGGACTATCTGTATGATACAATTTTTTAAGTATAGTATTAAGGAGCATTGAGGAGCATAGCAAACACAGTATTGGGGGTTGAAGCAGGCTAACACTGTTGGGGTACCAGGAGGGAGGAAGAAGATAGAAAAATGATAAATTTAAGATGTCTGTGTGACAAACTCTGCAGAGATTAGACATGGGTGAAATGAGTCGTTATAGTGGTCCAGACCAGATGGAGAAGATGAAAAAAGAGAACTTGCATAATCAGAGGAGATGTCACTGGATATATTAGATATATTGTGCTTTATACTCCAGTATTGTTGGAAGTGCTGAATGTTATGTCTATCACATTTTCCCATGGCACTGAGATCAAAACAGTATATGGTACAGACCACTTAGGTCAGTTATTGGCTGCAACAATCACATGGGGTAGGTTTCTATATGGGAAGGAAACACGGGAAGAGGAAAAAAAAATAGTGACAAATCTGTAGCCACGTAAATAGGAATACAGTGAAAAACAAAGAGCTAGGTCAGACCAATAAAGAAAAAATAAGCAGAATGAAGAACTAGAGATGAGAGGACTAGTCAAGATTTGTTTTGGGTCTGGTTCGCTGAATTTCGCGAATCAATGTTGCACCAATTGCCTTGAAAGTTGGTATATAACCACCTATAGCCTCCTAGGACTCAGAATGTTTAGGAAAACTTATCTCTTTTCATTTATTTTTTATGATTTTTTTTCCCTCCCCCTCCCAAAGCTCTGGAACACAACAGCAATACTAAATTATGTCTGAGTGACACTGAAATACATAGCTATGGGTAAACGCACATTTGACAACGTTAACGTACAGCCTGTTTAAAACCAGCTGCTTGGGCACATGTGTTAGGCTTTTTTATATTCCAAAGATTACAAAAATGATCCCTTATCAGGGGCAGATATTAACATAGTAACATAGTAACATAGTTTATAAGGCCGAAAAAAGACATCTGTCCATCCAGTTCGACCTGTTTTCCTACATATTGTTTAAAAACAGTCTTATGCGATTAAAAAAAAAGTTGCTTCGGGGACCAAGCATCCAAAAATCATACCTTTACAGGGTGAGAATGCCTGCCCATATGGCACGCACCAGTGATGATTTTCATAATAAAAAGTGGCAAAAAATTAATTGGGAGCAGCAGCAGTGCAATGTGGATGTGAAAAAGTATGGTATGTATATAGTGGCATGTGGCCGCAATGTCCTATATCCTCGCATATCGCATGTCCTCCACAGGGAAACCTAGCCTGGTTACCATAACAACTGACCCCTGAGTGGGCATGACAGATTGTTGGGTGATCAATCTTCTTTAATATACTGTATTAAATATTGTTGTGTCAATTTCCTAGTGCAAGCAATGTTTTAAAATAATGTCATATCAGAATATAACTTTTTGTTTAAATTATTTTTTGTTAGATCTATTTTTTTTTATAATTTTTGGTAATGTTTGTTTTCATTTTTTTTTCAAAAAGTACCTAAATTCAGAGTTTTCTCACTAATCCACACTAGACCTAATAATATGTTCAAACTTACTTTTCTGTACAGGTAACTTTTCAGTCGCCATAAAATTATCATCACAAATTGAATTAAAATGGTAGATAACACCTTTGTATAGATAATAAAGGATCTACCATTCACAGCAGCTGATGTAACAGTTTATCTATTCCGTCCTGACCTCTGCCTAGGTCCACTCTATTAAATCACATATGGCTGCTCTGAAAAATGAAGGCCAGTGTGAACGCTGCAATTTTTTCAAATATAGATAGGGACATGAATTAAAGAAAAAAAATATTAACAATCCTAAAAAAATAACCCTTTTCTACTGTGGTCATTAATGGGCTTTATTCCTAAATCACCAGCTTTCTATGGTGGCCAGTAATAAATACTGCATGGTTATCCCGTGCAGCCGAGATTGGGAGTTCAGCTTTCACATGAGCAAGGCTCTTGCTGTAATGGTCCAGTCAATAGTGACTGTGGCAAGTAGTTTAGAGGGAGGGAGATCCCTCTGTCTCCCATCAGCAACCCATAAATGAGGTTGTGGCATGCCAATGTCTTGGAATGGCAGGCCTAATGAAGGTCCTACGCCTGCCTTCAGTGTATCTACAAGGTGACTTTTAGTATAGCACTGACAGTATGATATTCTGGATTGCATAAGCAGTAAAGGCTATCATACAAGCAATCAGAAGATCACCTGTTAAAGTCCCTTTATAAGGCTGGAAACTGACTAAAAAAGCTTAAAAAAAGTTTTATGAAATAAAAAAAGTTTTATGAAATAAAAAAAAATCCAGGTTAAGAAAAAAACACCTTTTTCCATTGAAAAATGCTTTTTAATTGCTAAAATTTCAAAAATAAAATCCCCTCCACATATTTGGTATCATCATGTCTGTAATCACCCACACTAAACAATTATCTTGAAATATTATATCATATGTTAAACGCCTTATAAAAAATGTATTATGTACACCAAAATGATAACTGTGAAAACTTCAAATCGTCTCACGAATGTGAAGCCCTGACACAGCTCTGTAGAGCAAAAATGCAAAAGTCATGGGATGTGGCGATGCAAAAACTTTTTTTATAGAGTAAAAGTTGTAAAACTTAAAAAAAAAAAACTTTAACCACTTCCCGTCCGCCCATTGACTATAAACGTCCGGGAAACGGTTAAAGGGGTTATCCCATCTTGTACCACCGCCCCCCCGCCTTTCCCCACTGCGCTAATAGAAACAAATGGGAGCGCATGGCGCATGCAGGCCCGGCTCCTATTCATTTCTATGCTGCCGCCGAAAATAGCCGAGCGCTGGCTCGGCTATTTCCGTCGGATCAATAAAAATGAATGGGAGCCGGGCCGCACATGCGCGGTTCGCTCCCATTCGTTTCTATTAGGGCAGCGGGGGAAGGTGGGGGGTTGCGCCTGGCGGTGGTCGGACCCCGGGAAACCCGGGGTTCTCCAGGCTCAAGGCTCCCCCGCTTCGTTCTCAATATAGATGTGGGTCCCAGCGGTGGGACCCGCACCTATAAGACAATGGGGGCATATCCTAGCGATATGCCCCCATTGTCAAAGATGGGATAACCCCTTTAAGTATCTCTGAATGGACATTTCTGAACATCCATTCAGAGATATCAGCTGCACGATTAGCGCTAATCGTGCAGCTGCACAGAGGGGTACCTGCTGTCAGTGACAGCAGGGTACCCCAAAGAGAAAGCAGGGACCGTTCCCAGGAGTCCCTGCCTTCTAGATAGCTGTATACACAGCACTCACCGAGCGCTGTGTATACAGATCAGGAAGCGTTATTGCTCTTCCTGTTCCGGCCCGGCGGTCACGTGATCGCCGGGCTAGGCAGGAGCTGCCGGGTCTATGAAAGACCCTGCATCAGATCAGCCCTGCACTGAGGCTGTACAGCATAGTATTATGCTGTACAGCCTCTCTGGGGGTGCATTTCCCCTGTAACTGGGGCTACTATGTCAGCCCCAGTTACAGGAGAAATCAATAGTGTAAAAAATATATATATATTAAAGTTAAATGTCCCCCTGAGGTCTTGTATGACCTTATGGGGGACACAAAGTGTAAAATAAAAAAATTAAAAAAATTAAAAAATAAAGAGTATTATAAAAAAAATCACATATAAAAAATAATATTTCCCCCAAATATGTTATTCAAAAAATGTTACAAATAAAAATAAATAAATGAATAAAATAGACATATTTGGTATCACCGCGTCAGCCACGATCGGCTCTATAAAAATATCACATTATCTACCCCATCAAGTGAACCACGTAAAAAAAATCTAATAAAAATTATGCCAAAACAGCTTTTTTTTTGTCGCCTCACCTACCAAAAAACATATCAAACAATCAAAAAGTCATATGCATCCCAAAATTGTAGCAGTAAAAACGTCACCTCATCCCGCAAAAAATGAGCCCCCACACAAGATAATAGCCAGAAAAATGAAAAAAATATGGCTCTTAAAAAAATTGCAAAACAAAAACATGATTTTTTTTTCTAAAAATGCTTATTGTGTAAAACGTAAAAAAATAAAATAAAACATAGACATATTTGGTATTGTTGCGTCCGAAACAACTCGCTCTACAAAAATATCACATGATCTACCCCATCAAGTGAACAGTATAAAAAATATATTTAAAAAATTGCCCCTAAACTGCTTTTTTTTTTGTGACTTAACCTCCCAAAAATGAGATTAAAAAGTGATCAGAAAGCCGGATGTACCCCAAAATGGTGCCAAAAAAAAGCACAGCTTGTCCCGCAAAAAAAGGGCCTCACGCAGCTCAATCCACCAAACAATTAAAAAGTTATCGCTCTTAAAAACCATGACAGAAAATTCCATGTCCTCCCCTTCTGAGCCCTGGCGTATTCCCAAATAACAGTTTATGACCACATGTGGGGTGTTTATGCAAACTGCAGAATCGGGGTAATAAATATTGAGTTTTGTTTTGTTGATAACCCTTGATGTGTTACAGGAAAAAATGATTAAAATGGAAAATCTGCAAAAAAGTGAAATTTTGAAATTTCACATCTATTTTGCTTTAATTCCTGTGAAATACTTAAAGGGTTAACAACATTTCTAAAGCCAGTTTTGAATAGTTTGAGGGGTGTACTTTCTAAAATGGGGTAATGTATGGGTGGTTTCTATTATGTAAGCCTCACAAACTGACTTCAGAACTGAACTGGTCCTTAAAAAAGTTGATTTTGCAAATTTGAAAAAATTGCATCTAAAATTCTAAACCTTCTACTGTCCTAAAAAAAATAAAATTACACTACCAAAATGATGCCAACATAAAGTAGACATATGGGGAATGTCAATTAAGAGTATTTTATGAGGCATCACTATCTGTCTTAAAAGAAGAGAGATTCAAGTTTAGAAAACAGTGAATTTTTTCAAATTTTCGTTAACTTTTGCATTTTTTTATAAATTAAAACATATCGACTCAAATTTACCATTACCTTGAAGTACAATGTGTCACGAAAAAACAATCTCAGAATCGCTTGGATAAGTAAAAGTGTTGCAAAGTTATTACCACATGAAGTGACACACGTCAGATTTGCAAAATTAGGCCTGGTCAGGAAGGGGATAAATGGCCCAGATATGAAGTGGTTAAGTAGCTATACATATGCAACTATATAATAGCCCTCATACAGGTGCATAGAAGGAAAAATAAAAAAAAATAGTTATAGCTATTGGAATAGAACAATCAGAAAATAAAATAAAAAAAATTGCTTGATCACTGTGCCCTAAAATGCATACAGTGTGAAGGGGTTAGCATTAAAACATGATTTATACAGTAGTCCATTTTTCTCATGGCACATTCCCTTTCAAATCTTGCAGTACAAACCAGTAAATTAAGGTGCATTTTATCTCTTATCTTGTTTATGGTAATTTTTTGATGATGGGTGCCAATGTCAAGATGTAAATCCTTCAGTTCATCTACTGCTGCTGTTTTTTTTTCTCATTATAGAAATCACAATTTAGCTACATTTCACATATACAGTGCCTTGCGAAAGTATTTGGCCCCCTGGAACTTTTCAACCTTTTGCCACATTTCAGGCTTAAAACACAAAGATATAACATTTTAAATTTTTGGTGAAGAATCAACAACAAGTGGGTCACAATTGTGAAATGGAACAAAATTTATTGGATCATTTAAACTTTTTTTGTAATAATAAAACTGAAAGGTGGGGCGTGCAAAATTATTCGGTCCCCTTGCATTAATACTTTGTTGCGCCACCTTTTGCTGCGATTACAGCTTCAAGTCGCTTGGGGTATGTCTCTATCAGTTTTGGACATCTAGAGACTGAAATTCTTGCCCATTCTTCCTTGCAAAACAGCTCGAGCTCTTTGAGGTTGGATGGAGAGTGTTTGTGAACAGCAGTTTTCAGCTCTTTCCACATATTCTCAATTGGATTCAGGTCTGGACTTTGACTTGGCTTGACTTTTGAACAATTGCATTGTAGATTTTGCTTTATGTTTGGAATCATTGTCTTGTTGGAAGATAAATCTCCGTCCTAGTCTCAGGTCTTTTGCAGACTCCAACAGGTTTTCATCCAGAATGGTCCTGTATTTGGCTCCATCCACCTTCCCATCAATTTTAATTTTAATCAATCTTCCCTGTCCCTGCAGTTGAAAAGCAGGCCCAAACCATGATGCTGCCACCACCATGTTTGACAGTAGAGATGGTGTGTTCAGGGTGATGAGCTGTGTTGCTTTTGCGCCAAACATATCGTTTTGCATTGTTTCCAAAAAGTTCGATTTTGGTTTCATCTGACCAGAGCACCTTCTTCCACATGTTTGGTGTTTGGTGTTTAAAATGTTATATATTTTTGAAGCCTGAAATGAGGCAAAAGGTTGAAAAGTCCCAGGGGGCCAAATACTTTCGCAAGGCACTGTATGCTGTAAGATGGATTTTTTGGCACTTTGGCTATAAAGCTCGTTGACTTACATGCTTTTGTCTGGACACGTTCTTTGTAAACAAAGAGCATATCAAATACAGTATTTCCTTTGCTCAAGCATGCCTGTGGAGTTAATAACATTTTCTATAACTGATGCATCTGAAAAGCTAGAAAAGACATTTTCACACATACCAAGAAGTGTACAAAGTACCCTGGTATTTTCTGACTGAACAAGCTTATTAATCTTGTTCTAGTTCCTCTTATGAAATAAACACAGTTTTAGCAACAGTAAATGGAAAGAGCATTGTCCCTTATTGTCATAATGCATGCAAACTACAATATATAGAGCAATCAAAGAATTTGCCAACTCTTTTGGACAGTGTGTGAAATGACGTTACTATTATAATTTTCAATATTTCATATAAAATATCAGTTTTATTACTATTTTTCAGTTGCGCCTTTCAATTATAATAGAGATTTTTTGCGATATGAAAAGCATAACACCTTTCTCTCAAAGGCAGCACCTTTGTTATACCATTGGCTGTACCTGGTATTGAACCTGTTATTTAGTTGAATAGGGCTTACCTGCAGTACAGACCTATCTCATGCACACTAACTTAATTGTTTTTGCAAGAAAGCAGCCTCCTTGATGGCAGGGTGGCCATTTTAAAGACAACTATATCACTCTCTCTGCCACTGTGAGTTCTTTTGAGAACAGTTTTTTTTATGGGCAGTGACATCATTGGACTTCTGTGAGGGGTCTGTTCAATGGAAGCTAGTGATGGATACCATACAGTGGCATCTGCACTCATAGGCTATTTTAACCTCAGTTAAATGAATAGTTTTGTTTACAGGACACTATATGATGGAACAGTGCAGTCTACTATGTTATCTCACAGGTTTTTTTTTTTTTTTTTTACAGTATACTGATGTATGCCAGCCAGACTAATAGAACTTTATGGACATGTTTAGCATGTATGTCAGGAAGTCTCTTGACATACATGTTAAACGTAGGGGACAAATGTGATGTGAACCCAGCCTAAGATCTGCGGATGGTCAAATTTTCAACCACTTGCTCCATTATGTGGCATTTTGGAGGGACATAAAAGCCAGATTAAAAGCAAAATTGTTTTAGACCTATGAAACCTCAAAAATCAGATTGTGTAGGATGTTTGTGATCAAGTCACATGGGATGTTTGTGTGATTCCTCCTGTTCATCAACATTCCAGTTGTCACCACTTGCCACAACCTGAGAGGGACAGAATCTTTGAACTTGGAGACCTTGGTTTATCACTCCAGCAGATTGCTATGTGCCTAGGCTTGGATATCAGTACTTTTCAGCCTTGTGGGTCCCAGTGGTTGAGAGAACAACGACGAACTGGAATGAAAGCAGACCTTTGCACAGATGGATCATCTAATTAGAAGAATGACATGTAGTGATCCAGGCTGTATTGTAAGTGAAATTGGACAACACATCCAAAACCTATGGAGAAAAGCAGTGTCTACACCAGGGGCGTTGCTAGGGTCTCAAAAGATCCGGGGCCCAAGCCCCAATGAATATGGCCCAATTCTCTATGTTGACCCTCGCCCCAACCATGCTATATAGCAGCACATACCTCTCACATCCAGGGCCTCCCAGGTGACTTCTCCTCTGATGTAGATCTTCTGTCATCATCTTCTCCACTTGGTCCAGACAACTTCTGTCAGCCGTCTCGTCTCTGCAGAGTGTGACACACAGACATCTTAGCCTCCTCACATTTCTATCATCATCCTCCAACCTGGAGTCCCCACAGTCTTATCCTGCTGCTCGCTGTGCCCCCCAATACCCCCAAATACTATCCAGAAGAAATAATAGTGCCCCCCATAGTAATAGTCCTACCAGTAGTAATTCCCTCATTAGTAACACTGCCCCCTACAGTGACCCCAGCACTGATAATGCTCCCCAAGAGTGCTTCCATTAGTAGAGGAGCCCTCCAGTATTAATAATGCCCTCACAGAGCCTACAGTAGTAATAAGGCTCCCTATTGTTCCCCCATTGGTAATAAAGCTCTCTACAGACCCCTCAGTAGTAATAAGGCCCCCATAGTGCTCTTAGTAGAAATAAGGCGGATCTATAAGTCCCTGCTATAAAGCTCCCAGTAGTAATAAGAACGCCTAATGTCCCCTGGATTTATAATACCCCTACAGTGCCCCCAGTATTTATATCGCTCCCCCTACTGTTATAATGCTCACCCTGAAGTGCCCGCTGTAGTTATATTCCTCCCTTTAGTGTCCTCAGAAATTATAAGTCCCATTTATACAGTCCCATGTAAATAAAACTATTTCTCTCCTGTGTAAATAACATCACACCATCTCTCCAGCCCCCTCCAATATACAGTCCCATGTAAATAACATCATTCCCCTAGCCGTCATGAAAATACAGTCCTATGTAAATATCACCCCCTCAGAAAGCCACCTTCAACATACAGTCCCATGTA
Source organism: Rhinella marina (assembly GCA_900303285.1). Taxonomy (NCBI): domain Eukaryota; kingdom Metazoa; phylum Chordata; class Amphibia; order Anura; family Bufonidae; genus Rhinella; species Rhinella marina. The sequence continues at coordinate 31,224 of ONZH01024640.1, forward strand.
AATAACATCACTTCCTTCCCACATCCACCTCCAACATGCAGTCCCGTGTAAATAACATCACTCCACGCCACAGTCCAAAGTAAATAAGGCTACTTTAACACCAGCGTTTTTGCTGGATCCGTCATGGATCAACAAAAACGCTTCCATCATCATAATACAACCGTCTGCATCTGTTCTGAACGGATACGGTTGTATTATCTTTTAAATAGCCAGTTTGGATCAGTTTCTTCATGCGGACACCAAAACTCAGCAAGCAGCGTTTTAGTGTCCGCCTCCAAAACGGAATGCTGACTGAACTGAAGCAAACTGATGCATTCTGAACGGATCCTTTTCCATTCAGAATGTATTAGGACAAAACTGATCAGTTTTGGACCATTTATGAGAGCCTGTGACGGATTTCACAAACGGATCCTTACAACGCAAGTGTGAAAGTAGCCTAATGCTAGTTTCACGCCTGCGGCAGGGGACTACGGCAGGCTGTTCCGTGGGTGAACAGCCCGCCAGATCCATGCTGCAGCAGGTGCATGTGTGGGTCCGGAACTACGCTCCTGCCCCATTCACTGTAATGGGGGCGGGCCACGGATCCAGCCACAGCATGGCAAACCCTGCTGAGAGGCGGCCGGAACAAAAGTACAATATGCTGTACTTTTGTTCTGGCCGCCTTGCAGCAGGAGTTGCCGTGCTGCAGCCATATCCATGGCCCACTCCCATTACAGTGAATGGGGCAGGAGCGTAGTTCCATCCCCACACGTGCACCAGCGGCAGCATGGATCCTAACAGCCTGACCGGAGTCCCATGCCGTAGGTGTGAAAGTACCCTAACAGAACCCTGCCCAAGTCACCTCCAACACACAGTCCCATGATAACATCCCTCCCTTCTGCCCTAACATACAGTCCCAGTTAAATAACCACAACTCCCAGCATCCCTCTGCTTTTCCCTTCACTTACCTCTTCCTATGTAGCAGTGCTTACTGCAGCTTCTTCCCCACAATTCTCCTCTTCAGTTTAGAAGACAGGGGAAAGGACCTGTGATTGTCAGTCATGTGACCAGTGCAGGATTGAACAGCACTGATCACATGACCTGTGATGTCATCACAAGTCCTACATATCTTGCAGTCTGTTAGATTCAATTGTACTGCCGTCCTGAGGACGGCAATACAATTGTATTTGTCTAACAGGCAGGACATTCAGGGCCTGGGAGAAAACATCAGGGGCCCAGGCCCCAAATGTTTTAGCCTAGCAACGCCCCTGGTCTACACAAACCTTCATCAGGCATTTGCACAACATTGGGCTATGAGCCAGATATCCAGCAACAGGTGTTCCATTGGCCTTGCACTACCATTCTCAAAGTGTATCATGATGCACAGTCCCGCATGAGTAATGAGTCCTGCTTTTGTCTCTAATGCAATAATAGCAGGAAATTGGTATGGAGACCAAATGGGTAATGTCATAAAGAGGCTTTCACAATGGTCCTACTCAGTGGCGTAACTACAACTAACTGGGCCCCACAGCAAATTTTTGAATGGGGCCCCCCCAGAAACTTCCTCGCAACCCCGAACTCACATGCAACCCTCACTCTTGTGGCTAGTCAAGATTGAGCTCTCCCAGACAAGGCCTGACAGCCGCTCCATCCGCTTTCTATAGTGTCACTGTATATAATGTCATTGTATAATACTGTTGAGGGGGGCCTGACAATAAAATCTCCCTCCTGAGGGGGCCCCTTGTGGGTCTGGGCCCCAAAGCAGCTGCTTCCCCTGCTTCCCCTATTGCTACGCCCCTGGTCCTACTCTCAGGATAATGGTGCAGAGTTGCCTGATGTATAGTAGCTAGACCCCTTTAGTTTTCATTTGTGGTGAACTAAAAGCTCTGTGTTACATTGATTTGGTTGTGGAACCAGTAGTATTGCTATTTTTTCAAACGACAATGCCAAGTTACATGTTGCTTGTGTTACTATGAGAAGCCTGCATGGACAAAATGGGCTAGCATAGCCTGCAGTGTCTCCCATGCAACACATCTGGCATATCATTGGTTGGCAATTGCAAAGGGAGCTGTCTGCAATGGATCATGATAATTTGCATGCCCAAGAGCATTCATCATGGTAGAACATTCTTTAATTAATAAACTCATAGATAGAAGGGCAAGGTGTGTAAGTGTATGTATTTCTGTGCATGGTGTTCATACTCAATGCTGAATAGAGATTTTTTTAATATTATGTTTCATTTTTTTATCATTTACATATAATTAACATGTCTATTGATCCTGTGATTTCCATAAATCCACAATTCCACTTATTGTTGCAATTTCAATGTTGAAGAGTATATGATTCACTAATGATATTGGCCTCTAAAATTCTATCAAGAAGTCTGAACATGTGGTCAGAGCCTTTAAGTGTAAGTGACGTTTCATTTTTTATACCCTAATGGTATAGTACACCCTGCTGTATAAGTGCTTTTGTGCTGTAAAAATCAATCTTTTTCAGTTTTACCTGCTGATAACTCCCACAAATGCTTGCTACTGTCCTATTCTGCAGCCCTCTTCTCAGAGTGTTGCCATGTGCAGGTTGCCTTCTCTGTATTATAAACAAGAGAGGCATTAGCACTGGGAGCAGGAGCTCAGCCCTGAGTGTCTGGGCTCAGGCAGAAAGTGGAGGGTATGGATGATTTACATGGTGATATCTCCTGAATGGTAGTAACTGGTCTTGTTTGAAAGCTCACATTCCAGACTTTCATACAAGACCAGGCTTCATTCATAGCATCCCGATTTCTATCAGTAATATCTTCCTGTGCCCTGAACATATTGCTGTCATTCTGGTAATGTCTGAAAGCTTGGAATAACAGCTTTCAGATAACATAAAACCCATATCTCTAGCTGGTACCAAACTAGAGATATGAGCAGCTAAAGCGACTGCAGCATTTAAGTAACTTCAGTTTCAACCATCGCCACTACAGTGAATGGGATTGTGGAATGGTGATCTTTACATGGCAACCAGGGGTCCAATGAAGTCCCCAGATCTGCCCTCTGTGTATGACTATCTTCCTACTGACAGTATAATACACTGAACTACATAAGTAGCTAAAACACAAACACACTTTTTTTCCTTTTAAGGGGTTTTCCAGGCTCCTAATATTGATTATGTACTATCATGATAGGTAATTAATTGGTGGGGGTATGAGTGCCTGCATCTAGAGATGAGCAAATCTTCCAAGATTCGCTTCGGCGAATATTCGCCAAATTTTTTAAAAGATTTGTCTCAGATAAGATTTGATTCGGTTGAAGTTACGTTAAAAAAAATTGTGTTCTGCGAACATTCCCGTGAATACGTACGCATGAGTGTACAAAGTGCGTACAAAGCTTTAGTTTATTATTGCCTAGGCCCACAAAAATAACATACCGTAAAAGTACTCTACTTAAGTGAATACCTACGCATTAGCGTACAAATTATTAGATGCGTACCATTAGCGTGCAAATTATATTATGCGTACGTAGCGTTAGCGTACAAAGATTTAAGAAGGATCTTCCGAAGCGAAAAGATTCGGATTCGCTTCGGTGTAGGGAAAAAATGAATATTTGTATTGATTCTACAAAGCGCCAAATAGATTCGCTCATCTCTACCTGCATCTCCACCAATCAGCTTTTCCCTGCAGCCTCTAGTGCTGGACTAGCTTTTGAATGCAGCAGAAAGCAGACAGCTCTGCTCAAAATGTAGTGACAGTGCTGGGTTACTGTAGCTGAGTTACTTTTGAAGTCAATGGGAGGAGAACTACAGTAACCCAGCATGGGCACTACACTTTGAACGGAGCTGTGCTTCCTGGTCCAATCAAAGTACTAGTTCCAGCAACTGAGCTACAAGGAACAGCTAATTGGTGGAAGTGCGAGGTTGCAGACCCCAATCAATCGAATACTAATAAACATTCCTGAGGATACGTCATCAATATTGGGAACCTGAAAAACATTTTTTAAAATGTTTTTTTAATAGAAAAAAATTAAAAAAAACTTTCCATATATTTTAGCCACATCTGTAACAACCCAAACTATATAATTAGCATGTTATTTATTCGCATGTTATTTATCCTGCATTGTGAATGCCATAAAAATGCCAGATTTGCTGTTTCTTCTGCTTATCTGGCACCATAAATCAGAATTAAAAGCAATCAAAAAGTTACACCGTATGTACCAATATACCAATGAAAACTGCTTATAAAAAATCAATCCCTCACACAGCTCTGAGGAAAGAAAAATAAAATATGGTTCTTGGTATGCAGCAATGTAAAAACATTTTCAATGGGTTTTTATTGTGCAAAAGTAGAAAAACTCGAAAAAAAATATATTGGGTATTTCTATAATCATATTGTGAAGAACTAAGACATTTGTATGTGACTTTTCGTATTTGCTACCATACAGTATATTAATGATTAAAGAGGTTTTCCGTGATTTTACTTATGATGACCTATCCTCAGGATAGGCCATCTGTATCGGATTGGTGGGGATCAGACACATACTGTAGGACCCCCACCAATCAGCTGTTTGAGGCACAGGCTCTCCCGTGAGTGCCGCGGCCTTCTCTTGGCTTTTCCTAGGCCAGTGATGTCACCTTCATCAGTGCCATGGCCTAGAAGGAGCTTAGTCCCATTCAAGATACCAAGCACAGCTGCTTTACAATGTATGGTGCTGTGCTTGGCAAGCTGCGAGAAGGCAGCAGCATTTACAGGAGCGCCCATACCTTCTCAAACAGCTGATAGGCGGGGGTCCCAGGTGTCTGAACCCCACCGATCATATACTGATGACCTATCCTGGGATAGGTCATCAGTAGTAAAATCCTGAAAAACCCCTTTAAAGTGTCAAAGGGTTAATGGGTTGTAGTGTGTTGGCTGTGAGGTGTAGTTTATGACCTCACATTCCTTCTGAGACTGTGCAAGGCAGTGGAGCATTATGGGATGGCTGGACACCATACTGCCTTAGTTTGAAGACAGTGAAGATGAGCCTCAAAACCCTCGAGCCTATAGTTAGGACACATCAGATAACATTCTATATTAACCATATTATTGGGTAAAGGGAACACAGGGTGAGTTTGCCCAGCCAAAGCTTATACAAACCATGTTTGGTGCGTGAGACTGTGTACAGAGCCAGGACATAACATTAACACAGCTCCCTGGATGAGATGATACCAAGCTCCACTGGCACAAAATAATAAACCACATCTTTAGGGATGTGAGTTTAGTTTTTATGTAGTGTTGAGTGAGCATGCTCAGGCCAAATATGATATTCGTTCGAGCATTGCGCTGCTCAGGACACCGCGTGTGCTCGAGTTCCATGCTCGAGTCCCCTCCCCGCACGCTAATTAGCCATTGGCTACTGGCATTACAGTGATTGGCTGGCCGGGAACGCGTCATCGCGTGCTATATAGCACCCGGTGACATGTGACCCGGCTCAGACCGAGTCAGGGAGAGCTGCTGCAAAGAGGGACAGATAGCGTAGGGATATAAATTGGCTAGGCAGGGCTAGTATTTCTGTTGAAAAGAGCCAAAAGCCCTTTTAAGAGCTATTGTGATATCTGGCTACGATATATTTTTTATTTTTTGGGGGTTAAAAATTTCGCAAGGTGGCCGGGCATTAACACCACCTGCGCAGCTTGTGCATTCTAATCCTTTCTGTATCCTATATACCTGACATCCATTGTCATTTTTTCTGCTGCTAATCAAGGCCACAGTAACTGCGCTGCGTCTGCTGTATAAAGTTTGTGCAAGGAGGCACAGATAGTGTACGGATAGGATTTGACTAGGCAGGGCTAGTTGTTCTGGTAAAAAGACCCAAAAGTCCTTTTAAGGACTATTGTTACATCTGGCTGCAATATATTTTTTTCTTTTGGGGCAAAAATAATGCAAGTTTGCCTGACCTTAACACCACCTGCGCAGCTTGTGCATTATAACATTACTGCATCCTATATATCTGACATCCGGTGTAATTTTTTTATGCCGTTAATCAAGTCGACATTACCATAACCATAATGTTTTAGACGGTCAGCTAACCAGCAGGTCCTCAACCACACTGTTCTAGACGGTCAGCTCACCAGCAGGCCCGGAACCATAATGTTTTAGACGGTCAGCTCACCAGCAGGCCCGGAACCGTAATGTTTTAGACGGTCAACTCCCCAGCAGGCCCGGAACCATAATGTTTTAGACGGTCAACTCACTAGCAGGCCCGGAACCATAATGTTTTAGATGGTCAGCTCACCAGCAGGCCCTCAACCATAATGTTTTAGACGGTCAGCTCAGCAGCAGCATGCTACCCATAATTTTTTAGACTGTCAGCTCAGCAGCAGCAGCATGTCACCCCTATTGTTTTTGAGTGTCAGCAGCAGGCCATCAATCATAATTTTTCAAGAGTGTGTCTGATGCCCTCCTTTATGTGTAATAAAGGGTATATTGGAGTGCCTGTTCCTTGTAATTTTTGTCAGCCCTTTCCCTTTGTGCATAGGTTTTATGAGTGTAGGAGTCCCACGACATGAACAATTGTACCATAATGTGAATGAGGTCCTCCTTTATGTGATATACCGGTTGTATCGGAGTGCCTATTCCTTGTAATTTTTGGCCGCACTTGCGCTTTACGTACAAGTAAATATATGTTTCCTAACAATATTTCCTCAATCAATGTTATATTCAGTTTTGGGGGGTAGTCTTGTCATTACGTAAAAGTGGCATAATGCTCGGACAACATCGTTCCCAGCAGCAACTTCGGTATCCAAGATGCATCCAGACATCCTACCCATGCTGTTCCCAAACCATTTCCGTGGTGTTTCCACCATTTTCTCAACATTCCCTATGAACCAGACACCCTCCCCTCTTCAGAGCAGGGGGTGCCTGGTTTAGTGCTCGGGTTCTCCCATTGACTTCCATTATACTCGGGTGCTCGGCCGAGCACTCGAGCACCACCTAATGTTCGGCCAGAGTACCCGAACATTACGGTGCTCGATCAACACTATTTTTATGTAATGCCTTTATTTTTTTACCTATCTTTGTATTGTCTATCTGTAACTGTAACTTGTATGAACTCATGTTAAATCACAGTAAACCGTTAAGTATAATACCTTCCGTATGGTCCTGTTGATGGAAACCGGTTACATAGTATTTAGTATTGTAATCTACTGTGTGTACAGCAATGTATTAGCTTGGCTGCAATTGCTGCTTAGTGGATGGGATATTCCTAGCTAGGTATGAGCAAAGCAAGCTTTGAATGCTACATCCGAGTTCACTTTGCTAAACAAAAAAAAAAACAAAAAAAAAAAGATGTAATGCTGTACGGAGATCCATCTCCGTACAGCATTGAAATGTTCTGCCTCCAATGAAGCAAAGTTAGTTATACACGGAGTTGCACAAGACTTCATTGAATATCTTTGGTACTTGATTTTTAAAGTGGAAAAATACTTTAAAACTTGGAACCAAACTTGGCTTCGGTTTTGAGTGGCTTCAGTTTTGACAGCTCCTTTGGAAAATGAAGGGTGTAATCTGATTGGTTGATACTAGTGATGAGTGAACATGTTCGGCCGAATACACTATTCGGCCGAACATTGCGGCGCTCGTGACCACGCGGTGTTTGGCCGGACACCGCGTGTGCTCGAGCACCATACTCAAGTCCCCTCCCTGCACGCTAATTAGCCAATTAGCGTGCGGGAAGGTACTGGCTTTCACTGTAATGCTATTGGCATTACAGTGATTGGCTGGCTATAAAGCACCCGGTGACATGTGACCGGCTCATACCGAGCCAGGGAGAGCCGCTGCAAGCAGGTACAGGTAGAGTAAGGACAGAAGAACGCTAGGCAGGGATAGAATTTTCTCAGAAAAGACCCAAAAGTCCTTTTAAGGGCTATTATATCTTGCTGGCAAACATTTTTTTTTATTTTGGGTTTGTTAAAAATAGCACTAGGTGGCCTGCCATTAACGCCAGCTGTGCAGCGGCTGCATGCTTCTCTGTATTCTCTGTATACTATATACCTGACATCCTTTATAGTACCTCTTTTGTGTCTCGCTGTATAACATTTGCACAAGGAGGGACTTATAGTGTAGGGATAGGATTTGGCTAGGTAGGGCTAGTAGTTCTGTTCAAAAGATACAAAAGTCCATTGTTAAATCTGGCTGCATTTTTTTTTTTTGGGGGGGGCAAAAAGAACGCAAGTGTGCCTGACACTACCACTACGTACACAGCGTATGTATTAGAACCTTTCAAAAGTCTATATACCTGACATCCGTTGCTATTTTTTCTGCCGTTAATTAAGGCCGCAGTTCCTCATTTGCTTCTGCTATATAACATTTGTGCAAGGAGGGACTTATACTGTAGGGATAAGATTTGGCTTGGTAGGGCTAGTAGTTCTGTTCAAAAGACACAAAAGTGTATTGTTAAATCTCGCTGCATTTTTTTTTCTTTTGGGGCAAAAAGAACGCAAGTGTGCCTGACACTACCACTACGTGCACAGCGTGTGTATTAGAACCTTTTAAAAGTCGGGGCGTGGCTTGCCGGCGCGCTATGAGGAAGCAGATCTAGAGCACTCCTGCAATATAATTCTAAAATCCGCTTCCATCCCTGCTTTTTTTTACACCAAAGAGGCCCCACACAACAGTTTGGAGTGGAGCAGATGTCCTGCTGTTCGTCCGGGACCCGAGTTGAGGCCTTTGGACCGGAGACATCGCGGCGTCAACTGCGGCCTACTCTGCGGCCTAAATCACCGGGCTCAATTTCGGGGCCCAATGCCGCCTGCACTGGCGGATCAACCTGCACAGGCCTCCCACCGGAAAGTATAGAAGCGAACAGACATCTCGCTACAGCCTGAGGCTAGTACCCGCAGCGCTCCGTCCAGAGACACCGCGGATCTGCGTGAGGCCTACCTTGGAGGCCGGGGCGCCAACCTTGGTTCCGGGGCTTCAGTACTCCAATACCGACAGCTACACTCGCCCAAGCGATCCACAGCAGATTAAATCTCTGGACAAGATCTCCCCCCGACAGTCTACAAGACACGGGCTAGAAAACTGCAGCGAGCGCAAATACACTTACCAAAAGCGCTCTCCTCCCCTCAGCCCGTCCACCATCTTGTAGTTCAGAGAGACTTTCCTCACCCTAAAGCACCAGTGACCCAGCTGATTCAGCTGCTATCAAGGGACGCAGATAAGTAACTAAAATACAGCTACACCTCGTGCCAAGGAAAGGAAGCTCTCTTTATATTTTTCTGAATACTGCTTTACTGCCTATTTTTTCATCTCCTCCTTTTCTATCAATCTCTTCTCTTCCATCTACAAATATCTAATTTTCCATAAGTGGATTCACTGAGAGCGGCAGGTCTCACCTCCTTTACGGCTCTTACTTCTCATAACGTGTAAATCCACCTCCATTCCAGGAGAGCAAAGTACAAATCTCCAGTATTGCCTTTACGGATACGCCTCACCTATATCAATGACAATTAGTCTGGGAATATAGATCCTTCCCAATCTGAATCTCTGGCGGTATTCCACATCTAGACACTACTGAGGAAATGTGAAAAAGCTCCGCGATAAAGATCATTACTGCCACATACAACATGTGAGAGATTCATTCAAATGTTTATAAGGGTCTGATACATAAGCAGGTGCAAGACATTCTGCACTTATGGTGAAATACGGGAAATACAAGTGCCAGAACAAAGAACCTGCAAAAAACAGCAAGAACCCCTCTTCTCTGTCTCAATCTGACCTTAACAGTTTTGTGATGAAAAAAGCTCAGTCTCAAGTGGGAGCTCCATCCTCCACTACAATCTGCCTTAGCTGCATATACTCAGAAAAACTCAGATTCTTTGACCAAATACCAGCAGCACATCAACTAGCTTTATGATTACATCGAAGACCAAGATAACAGGGGAAGAAGAAATAACATAAGACTAAGAGGTGTCCCAGAAGCAGTAGCACCAGAAGCAGTAACGAAAGCGGCCCTGGGAATATGCAAATCTCTCCTAGGAGACGAATATCTTGAACCGATAATAATCGAGAGAGAACAGAGAGCGCTAAGACCTAAACCAAAACCAAATGACACCCCACCCAGGGATCTAATATGCAAATTTCTGAATTTCAACCAAAAAGAGCTGGTGATGAAGAAAGCTAGAGAAGCTGAAAAGCTAGAATATGAAGACTCACCAATATTACTATTTCAAGCTCTTGCACCGGCTAAATTAAATAAAAGACGCATCCTTAAACCACTGTCAGATTACCTGCGTTATAAACGCATTGCATTTAGATGGCTTTTCCCTTTTGGAATGCTAATTTCTTTCAAGGACAAGAAATACGTTATCAGATCTCACAAAGACATCCCAGAGGTCCTCGCAGCATTGGGAATAGAGGACATTGATATTCCTGATTGGTCCACCACCAATGATATATGCATCCCTTGCGAGGTATCACCACCAACTCCCTGGGAGACCGTTGGGTACGGCAAGCCACAAAGAATGAAGAAGAAGCCAGGGAAGCTAACTCCGAGATGCCTACTTTCTGAAGAAGACTGAATGCTTCAATAATAATTATGTTCTGTTCTGCTTTAACTTCGTGAGTTTATTTATGACTTGATGTCTGTCCTGGTAAACTCCTTTAATGCAGCTCTGTTAGGTACCCCATTTCCAAGACAATCTCTGAATGCTCATATTACGCTTATTCATAAACCACAAAAAGACCCAATGCAATGTTCTAGTTATAGACCCATTTCCCTACTAAATTTAGATCTCAAGATTTTCGCCAGAATTCTGTCAACAAAAAAAAAACCCTTCCTAACCTCTCTGATACACCCTGACCAGGCTGGGTTTATCCCAGGAAGAGAAGGGAGGGATAATACATATAAAGTTCTAAACTCAATAGCCCTGGCAAGGAAAAAGTCCTACCCTTTAATGCTGCTCGGTACAGACGCTGAAAAAAGCGTTTGACAGAGTGGCTTGGCCCTTTTGTCAAGAGCACGTTAAAAAAAATTGGAATTGTAAGGGCAATTTTTACAATGTATAAAGCTCCAAGTGCTTATATTAAAGTAAACGACATATTGTCAGAACCCGTTTTGATCAATAACGGCACCCATCAGGGATGTCCCCTATCTCCAATACTGTTTATATTAACAGTAGAGCCGCTCCTGCAATCCATACGTCAGAACCCAGAAATTAAAGGTCTACCTTGTGGCGGTTTGGACTTTAAACAAGCCGCATACGCAGATGACCTACTCCTAATGATCTCCAACCCCATCCAGGCCTTTCTGGCTATCATTAAGCTTTTTCACACCTTTGGATATATATCTCATTTCAAAATAAATTTAGCAAAATCCCAGGTGATGAATATTACTGCTTCCTCCAAAACCTGCAAAGAACTGAAAGAAAATTCCCCTTTCTCTTGGACTTCGTCATCTATTAAGTTTTTAGGAATTAATATCTCCCCAGATCCAAACACACTATACGAATTGAACTATATTCCTTTACTAAAGTCTATCCCGGAGACTTTAAACTCTTGGTCACCTACTTTCCCCTCTTGGTTAGGAAGGAAAAATATGTTAAACTCCCTGATAACACCTAAAATTGCCTACCTTCTACAATCTTCACCTATAAAACTCCCCCATAGTTTCTTTGACAAGGTACGGAAAATATGCTCTAAGTATGTATGGGGTAAAACAAGACCAAGATTGGCCAATAAAATTCTGCTATTACCTTTCAACAGAGGTGGCATTGGCTTCCCCGCTATAAGAAGGTATTACAGAGCAGTACATCTCACTAAAGCAGTAGAATGGATAAGACAAAACCCACAAAAACCATGGATTATGTTAGAAAATAGTTTAGCAGGATTTCCGTTGAGAGCACTAGCCTTAGCTAATCCCACAGAAGTACCCAAAATTCCGAAAGATAGCCCGTTAGTACATGCTTCATTTGATGTGTGGAAGACCCAAGATGTCAGAAGTATAGGCTCAGAATATCCATCCCCGCTTCTTACGTTAGGCGATAGCTTAATTTCCACTAAGGAGGGATATTTTTCAATTCCACCTCAGATTCGTAGCTCCTTGATCCCAGTAACAGAGCTATTAGATGCAGATGGTACAGTGTTGGATATACAGACGCTCGCGTCTAAGCTAAACCACTAAGAACTCAACCCTATACAATATACATACATCAAATCTTCAATTAGAAAAACAAATGTGAAACAAAGAGCAAATTCAGACCTCACGTGGTTTGAGAAGTTGGCCTCTCAATCCAATCCTCCCACTAAGATGATCTCTACAATAAGTCAGAACCTTCTCAAAATAGAAATACCACCTTCCCTATACTTTATTAGAGAATGGGAAAGAGATTTAGAGGTGAAGTTCTGTGATAAAGACATTCAAGCTCTACTTATGGCACCAAAGGTCACATCAAGATGTGTAACCATACAGGAGAATGCTTATAAATTGCTTACAAGATGGTATCTGACGCCTACTAGACTGAGAAAAATGTATGGCCCCCACATCCGACTTATGTTGGCGATGTGGAAAGGATGCAGGTACCTTCATGCACATATGGTGGACTTGCCCTTTGGTGTCGACCTTTTGGTTGAATGTCTTTGATGTAATCAGAAGTGTTTTTCACATTCAGAGCACAGATTTCCCCAATTGTCCCAAGGTTGCTCTATTAGCCTTACTACCCGACAAACTCTCTAACTTATCCAAGACACTAGTAAGAATCTTAATAGCAGCAGCAAGGTTATTGATTGCTTCCAATTGGAAGTCAGTGACTATCCCCTCCATTACACTGTGACTCAGAGAAGGTGGAAAGTGTTGCTAAATTGGAGGAGATTTCCCACTGGGAGCTGAGATCTCATCATAAATATACCAAAATTTGGTCCCCATGGGTGAAGTGGAGAGAATCTAACTCTATGTCTAACATAACGTTGGCTTCACCACAGACATGACACTTTTTATAACTGAAAACTAGTCCATTCCTTCTCATCTCGACCAGTATTCCCACAATAGAACAAAGTGTACTCTGATACCATACCTTGATCTCTATAGTTACCTCGGACTGGGTTTAGGCCTTTCTTTCCCCTCCCCCTCTTTCCCTCCCCTTCATCCCACATGTTTGGTTATCTCCTAGTCATGTTCGATTTGTATTAAGGTACCTTGCGCTCTGAATACTTTATTCTTTGGACGTATACACTACTGAAGTCACCAGGATGCATGTCACCAGATAAGCTCCACACAGGGATGATGCTCTCACTGTTGGAATCGAGATACCCTACGTACAGTAACAGCTCAACTCCACCCTTGTGTGTGGGTGGGTTTATTTGGTAGTAGGTTGGGGATGTCTTGTGATGCTTACACCATACTCGTAAGGGGTGAGCATGACTCTCCCCTTTTTTCTTCTCTGTCATTTGTTTTCATATTTGACTGTCGCAATTGGTGATTTGCACACTGTACTTTCTATGCTCCGTCCTGTACCTTGTTTATTTGTTTGAAACAATAAAAAGATTTTTAAAAGAAAAAGAACTTTTTAAAAGTCTATATACCTGACATCTGTTGGTATTTTTTCTATCGTTAATTTAGGCAGCAGTTCCTCATTTGCGTTTGCTGTATAACTTGCACAAGGAGGGACTTATATTGTAGGGATAAGATTTGGCTAGGCAGGGCAAGTATTTCTGTTCAAAAGACAGAAAAGTCCATTGTTAAATCTGGCTGCATTTTTTTTTCTTTTGGGGCAAAAAGAACGCAAGTGTGTCTGACACTACCACTACGCGCACAGCGTGTGTATTGGAACCTTTCAAAAGTCTATATACCTGACATCCGTTGCTATTTTTTCTGCCGTTAATTAAGGCCACAGTACCTCTTTTGCTGTATAACATTTGTGCAAGGAGGCACATGTAGTGTAGGGATATGATTTGGCTAGGCAGGGATAGTTGTTCTGTTCAAAAATCACAAAAGTCCATTGTTATATCTGGCTGCAATATATTATTTTTGTGGTGGGTTAAAAATTGTGCAAGGTTGCCTGACCTCAGCACCACCTTTTCAGCATCTGCTGTCTAACATTTGTGTATCCCAAATAACAGAAATCCGGTGTATTTTTTTTCTGCAGCTATTGAAGGCGACATTACTTATGTCGCCGTGATTATCGGCAGAAAGAAACGCAATAAATGTCAGGTACATAGGAGAAGCATACATTGTCCTGCACATGTAATGTCACTGTGATTAGCGGCAGAAAGACGCACAATAAATGTCAGGTATATAGGAGTAACATACATTGTCCTGCACACGCTGCGCAGCTGGTGTTAAGATTAGGCAAACTTGCACACATTTTGACCATCAAGAATAACACTATTGCAGCCAGATATAACAAAAGTCCTTAAAAGGACTTTGGGGTCTTTACAACAGAACAACTTGCCCTGCCTAGCCAAATCCTATCCTTACACTATCTGTGCCTGATTGCGCAAACGTTATACATTATATGAATAACAACAGAAAAAAATACGCTGGATGTCAGGTATTTAGGACACAGGTTATACTGCACATGCAGCACAGGTATGTGACATTACCTGCGCTGCGTCTGCTGCATAACGTCTGCTCATTGGGTGAAATTTTTCTGCTCATACACTAAAAAAACTGCTCAACTGTACTTTTGACAAACTTGCATATATACTATATTATATGCGCAAGGCGAGCAGTAAGGGACAGGGAAGTGGGCGTGCTGCTGATGGTGCACGGTGAAACAGTGTCTGCTGGCAGAGCACAAGAAACAAAGTCATCCAAAACTCCTAGCTTCATGTCTCAGTTTGGAGAGTGGTGCAAGACAGGTTCTTGTTAAGTCAACATGTCAGGAGGAGGACCAGAGTGAGGTTAATTTTTTAGGTTAAAAAATTAGGGGTGAGGGCCTGCTGGTGAACCTCTTAAATATTTAAAGGTGAGGCAGCTTAATAATCAGTTTGATATGATGGAGGAAGAGGATGAGAAGAGGAAGGGGTTCATGGAAATACAGTGTATTCAATACAGCTTAAAAGCCACATTTAAAGTTCCTTTATGTTCAGCCGCTTTCCTCTGGTGGGGTAGCAAAGTCAGTGGCAATCCAGGCCTTGTTCATTTTGATTAGTGCCAGCATTTTCAGTTGACAGGTGGATGCACTTAGCAGTTTTTATGCCCCCAGCGGCAGTAAATAACCGCTCCAACAAAACGCTGGAGGCAGGGCAGGCCAGCACCTTCAATGCGTAGAGTGCCAGTTCGTGCCACGTGTAACCATTTTACAAAACTTTTCCCTCCTAGTTGTGACACTAGGCCACTTATCAGAACCTTTTTCCACATGCAGCGCTGTCCGTCTTTATTCTGAGCAGGTAGGGTTCCAGCGCATGCTCAGGTCGCACAGCAGTCAGTGAGCTGGCAAGTGTAAGCGCTGCTGCACCGTTGCCAGACCGGCGGAAGCTGAAGGTGACTTTCGGAAATGTGCACCTTCACCAGCAGCTCAGGCAAAAAGTGTAGTTTTTGAGAAACCGCTAAACCATTAAGTTGAAGCAGTTGTTTGGCCTGAGGGAGACTCCTGTTCGTCCTTCCTGTTGGACATTAGTTCCAGGGTCCTATAGGGTCAGTTTGGTTTAGGTTCCTGTGTATGAACTCGCCTACCTTTGAGGCCTGTTCATACTGGTAGTCAATCAGGATTAGGCACACCTCCTGTTTTTCTTTCCTGATTCGATCCTGATTTTTTCAGGACCCATTGAAATGAATGGATCCAGATCAGGATAGAATCAGGAAAGAAAAACAGGACGTGTGACTGGAGCCTTAGAGTCATGGTTTCTAGTGATGATCGAGCACCCCGAGGTTCGGGTGCTCTGGTGCTTTGGCGGATCACTAGGTGGTGCTCGAGTGCTCGGCCGAGCACCCAAGTACAATTAAAGTCAATGGGAGAAGACCAGACACCCCCTGCTCTACAGAGGGGAGGGTGTCTGGTCGAAAGGGAAATGTGAGAAAATGGTGGAAACACCACTGAAATGGTTAGGGAACAGCATGGGGAGGCTGTTTGGATGCATCTTGGACACCAAAGTCGCTGCTATTAACAATGATGTCCAACTATTACGCCACCCTCACCCCTAATGTTTTACACTGTCAGATCAGCTGCAGGCACTCGCCCTGAATGTTTTACATGGTCAGATCAGCAGCAGACCCTCACCCCAAATGTTTTTGAGTGTCATCAGCACTGAATGTCAACTTGTCAGGATGAGGACCAGAGTGAAGAAGTAACATAGAAACATAGCAACATAGTTTATAAGGCTGAAAAAGACATCTGTCCATCCAG
>ONZH01024641.1:0-19861 GCA_900303285.1 Rhinella marina
CTCCTTCAGCCTCCCTTTCCCCCGCCTCTTCGCCTGCACCTTCACACTCCTCGCCATCAACTGTCATCTCTCAGGCGTTCGACCGCAGGCGGAAGTACGCCTCGAGTCACCCCCAAGCCAAGCCTTAAACTGCCATTCCAAACTGCTGGCCCTGGAGATGTTGCCGTTTAGGCTTGTGGAGACGCAGGCCTTCGCGACCTGATGGCGGCTGCCGCACTCGCTATACCGTCCCAGCCGCCACTACTTTTCCCGGAGTGCCGTCCCCCCTGCACCAGCACGTGTCGCGTAACATCAGGCGGGCCTGAGGTACGCAGTCAGCGCAAAGGTCACCTGACCCACGACGTGGACAGCGCTTGCGGCCAGGGACGCTACATCTCTTTGACGGCACACTGGTGAATGTAGTGGAACGGGGACGGGGCGCAAACAGAGACAGCCTACCTACCACCCGCCAAAGATTGCCAGCATGGGTTCTGATAAACCCCCCTCCTCCCCTCCCCTCCTCTGCTTAACAGCTCAGCCGCTAGCTGGAAGCGTTGCAGCACTGGCGCTGGAGAAGGTCAGCAGGCGGTGCTTAAGCTCATAACTTGGGGACAGAAGCAAGCGCCCCAGAGGTGAGGGACGCCATATTGGGCAGACGGAGATGTGGCTGTCGCCGCTGCAGCTAGGACAGGCATGGTCGTGTGCCGATAAGGCATAACCTGGTGGCGGCTCTGGAGCTTGCCCGAAGCTCGAATCATCGTAACCATGCTGGCCCACGTTTTTTAATCTGTAAGTTCACAAAATTTCTAAAGACTTACCCCAACCTGGCAGAGCTACTGGTGAAAGTGGCGCGGCTTGTGCGCTCACTTTCGGAAGTCAACTGTTAGCTGCTGCTAGCTTAAAAAAACTCCAGCAACGCCTCCATTTGCCTGAACATCGGCTGTTGTGCGACCTGCCGACTCGCTGGAATTCCACCTATTCCATGTTGGCCCAGGGTGTGGTGAGCAGCAGAGAGCATTGATGGAGTACCAGATTATAGAATCCACGCGTGCCTCCAACTCAGCTCCCTCAGTTTGCCAACCACGAGTGGCCATGGATGGCAGACATATGCGATGTACTGCGTATCTTTGAGGAGTCCACCAAGAAGGTCGCAGCGAGGACGCTATAGTGAGCGTACCATCCCGCTCCTAGGCGTCCTTAAAGAATCGCTCATCGCAATAAGGGAGAACGCATTGCACGCAGAGGAGACGGGGGTAGGAGGAGACGCAACGGAGCTACACAGTCAGACCACACTTTTGTCTGCTTCACGGTGGCAGTTGCAGGAGGAGGAGGATGAGGAAGAGGGACGACGTGGAGGTGGCTGTGGAAGAGGAGGAGGATGCTGGCGGCGAGGGGTAGCAGTCAGGCTGTGTGCGTCCCATTGGTTCAGCGCGGATGGGGCGGAGAGGAGGCGGAAGGGAAGAGGAGGAAATGGCAAGTGATCCTTCTGGTGGGGCAGTGAGGTCAATGCCTATTCAGAGTCTGGCACACATGGCTGACTTCATGCTGGGCTGCTTTTCCCCGGGAACAACGTGTTGTCCGGATAGTGGAGAACAAACTGTACTGGGTCTTTCGCACTCCTGGACCCCCGGTATAAAGATAACGTCTCCTCTTTTTATTCCGGTAGAGGAGAGGACAAATCGATTGCTGGAATACCAGAGGGAACTCGTGCAAGAACATGATTGGAGATTTTCCCACCCACCATCGCTGGCGGCAAGAGAGGAGAGGGTCTCCCCAGAGTCCACAACATCTTATCAGGGCCCACAGCCACCAGGGGAACACTCTCCAAGGTGTGGGACACGTTCATGGCACCCCCTCGTGCAACTTCCATCACTGCGGGGCCCGCTATCAGCAGGAGGGACAAGTATCGGCGGATGTTGCGGGAGTACCTGGCAGACCCGTACCCCTGTCCTCCCGATCCCTCGGCGTCCTACAACTTACTGGGTCTCCAAGTTGACACGTGGCTGGAACTGTCCCCTGTACGCCTTGGAGGTGCTTGCCTGCCCTGCCGCCAGCCGTGCTATCAGAAAGGGTGTTCAGCGCAGCCGGGGGCATTATAACCGATAAGCGCAAGCCGCCTGTCAACCAACAGTGCGGACAGGCTGACGCTAATTCAAAATGAACAGCAAGTGGATTGACCCCGGACTTTGCTTCTCCACCGTGGAAAGCAGCCAAAAGTGAAGTTGCCATCTGTATGAAGTGCCATTTCCTCCTCCACCTCCTCCCTCCTCCTCCTTAACGCCGTAGAATTGCTCCCGTAAATAAGAAAAAATTTATATATTTATGCTCACCTCTTGGGCCTCCACATAAATTTTTAAGAGTTCACCTCTGGCCCCATATAATTTTTAACAAGTCTCACCTCTTGGGCCTCCACATAATTTTAAGAGGTCTCACCTCTTGGGCCTGCACAAATGTTTAAGAGGTCTCACTCTTGGGCCTCCCACAATGTTTAAGAGGTCTCACCTCTTGGGCCTCCACATAAATTTTTAAAAGGTCTCACTCTTGGGCCTCCACAAAATGTTTAAGAGGTCTCACCTCTTGGCCTCCACATAATTTTTAACGCCGTCTCACCTCTTGGGCCTCCACATAATTTTTGGTCTCACCTCTTGGGCCCTTTTAAGAGGCACCTCTTGGGCCTATAATTTTAACAGGTCTCTCTTGGCCTGCACAAATCTGAGGTCTCACCTCTTGGCACATAAAACAGGTCTCACCTATAAGAGGTCTCACCTCTTGGGCCTCCCATAATTTTAACAGGTCTCACCTCTTGGGCCTGCAGGGACAAAATCACACCTCTTTAAGAGGTCTCACCTCTACAAAATCTTTAAGAGGTCTCACCTCTTGGGCCGAGGGCCTCCAATAATTTAAGATCTCACACAGAGGTCTCACCTTTGCCTCGACAAAATGTTTAAGAGGTCTCACCTCTTGGGCCTCACAAATCTTTAAGAGGTCTCATCCTCTGGACCTCCACAAATCTTTAAGAGGTCTCACCTCTTGAGAGGTCTCACCTCTTGGGCTCTCCACATATTTTCTTAAGAGGTTCACCTCTGGGCCTCCACAAAGTTAAGAGGTCTCACCTCTTGGGGCGGCAATCCTCAGATAATTTTTAAGAGGTCTCACCTCTTGGGCCCCACAAATCTTTAAGAGGTCTCACCTCTTGGGCCTGCACAAATCTTTAAGAGGTCTCACCTCTTGGGCCCGCACATAATTTTTAAGAGTGTCACGGGCCTCTGGGGTCTCACCTCTGGGCACATAATTTTTTAAGAGGTCTCACCTTTTGGGCCTGCACAAAATCTTTAAGAGGTCTCACCTCTTGGGCCTCCAAAATCTTTAAGAGTGTCCTCTTGGGCCTCACAAAATCTTAAGAGGTCTCACCTCTTTGGCCTGCACAAATCTTTAAGAGGTCTCACCTCTTGGGCTCCACAAAATCTTTACCCGAGGTTCACCTCTTGGGCTCTCCTCCATAATTTTTAAGAAGGTCTCACCTCTTGGGCCTCCCACAAAATTTTAAGAGGTCTCACCTCTTGGGCCTCCACATAATTTTAACAGGT
This sequence comes from Rhinella marina, assembly GCA_900303285.1. Classification (NCBI taxonomy): domain Eukaryota; kingdom Metazoa; phylum Chordata; class Amphibia; order Anura; family Bufonidae; genus Rhinella; species Rhinella marina. The sequence continues at coordinate 3,567 of ONZH01024641.1, forward strand.
CTCACTCTTGGGCCTCCACATAATTTTTAAGAGGTCTAACTCTTGGGCCTCCACAAATTTTGAAGAGGCTCCCTCTTGGCCTTCGTTGTAAGAGGTGTCACCTCGGCTCCACAAATTTTAAGGTCTCCACTCTTGGGCTCCACAATTTAAAGGTTCACCTCCTCTTAGCCTCCAACAATTTTAAGGGTCTTACCTCTTTGGGCCTCCACAAATCTTTCAGAGGTCTCACCTGGGCCTCCAACTTTTTAAGAAGGTTCACTCTGGCCTCTCAAAATTTAAGAGGGTTCACCTCTTTGTTCTCACAACAAATTTTTAAGACTCTCTCTCTCTGGCCTCCACATAATTTAAGAGGTCTCTCTTGGGCCCACAAAATGTTTAAAGGTCTCACTCTGGCCTCCACAAATTTTCTCACCTCTTGACAAAATTTTCCATGCCTCTGGCCAGCCCACGGCCTCTTCTGCCTTTTGCGGTCCTACGCATCCCTCAACATCCCACTGCTTTACCTGCTAGACATGACACTGGCCAGGTCGGGTCACTGACATCTCTAGCGCCAACAATTTGGCCATTTTAAGGCTTCTGCATGTGTTTGAGTTGTTTTTACATTTTAAAGAAGACATTCTGACCACATCTCACACACACACAATGACATTGGGGTGGGGTCTATTGCTTTCCCCCTTGCCTATGCCATCTGTGGTTGTCATAGGCAACGTGATTTTAAGGGTGCAGAATTTCATCTTCTTTTTGTCTAGTTTGGCTTGGGGTCCATGGCAATGTAGAGGAAAGAAGGTTTCCTTGTATGGTTTCACTTTACAGAGAGGTTATATTGTCTTTGGAGTGTATTGTTGAGAGGCTGTGATAGTGGCGTAATAGTGCGACTTGGGCGCGTTATATGCACCCAGACATGCTTCCCCTGCTGTCCCAGTTGCATTCCAGCAGTGTTGGCATCCTTTTCTGAGGTTTCAGGGTGGACTTGGTGACCTCCAAGTGGTCGAATTGAGATTTCCAAGTGGCGAGCATTTTTTTCCCATAGACTTTAATGGGATTCGATATTCGGTCGAATAGTCGAATTTCGCGGTCTATTCGAATCGAATTTCGAACTTTCGAATATTTCACTACTCGCTCATCTCTAATAATAAACTGTAGAAAAAAGTGAACTTATTATTGGTAAATTCACTCCTTCCAATGGGGAAGGTCTGTAGTGTAATGGTAACTCTTCTGCCTGACATGCAGGAGGTCTGGAGTAGAGATGAGTGTACCTTTTGAGATTCGGTTCTGTTTCAATGAATGTTTGAAAAAGTTCCTTTCAGACCTAAATCTACCTACCCAAACCAAAGTGGCTCCAGTTTCTTGGGAAATTGGTATATAACACTTTCTAGTCTCCTAGGACTAGTAAAAAAATCTCTTTTTATTAATTTTTTATGAAGTTTTGCTTTTTCTCTCCCTCCTCCCTAAGCTCTTGAATGCAATAACAGCAACTAAATCATGACTGATGACACTGAGATACATAGGTATGGGTAAACAAGTTTGGCACAGTTAACATCATGTTTAAAAACAAACTGCGCAGACGCATATATTATGCTTATCGGGGGTAGATGGAATTTAATCACACACATTGTTATGGGATGAAAAAAAAGTGGATTGTTGGGGGACCAATTGTTCAAAAATTTTGCCTTGACGGGGTCAGAATGTCTGCGTATGACACACACAAGTGTTAATTGTCAGAAGAATAAAGTGGATTGTTGTGAACAAACATATAAAAATTCTCCCTTTAAATTAAGGGCAGCATCAGTATAGTATGAGGCATTTGGCCTCAGTAGTAGAAGCAGCAGAAGCATATCATGGAAAATGCAAGGCACTAGACTGGGTATCTCCGGGTTGTAGTAATAGAAGTAATGGCGGATGCAAAGCGTTAATAGTGTTGTCAGTAGAGGATTAGCAGCAAGAAGTAGCAGTTGCAGCGTGGTGGTAGCAGTAGCCATATGCTATATGTTGGCAGATAGCAGTAGTGACATAATTGGGTATCATCAGCAAGGCCAGATCTGTAGCTATGATAGCTATGACTGGGCAGTTAATGTACAGGGTTACAGTCTTTTGAGAAAGGATCGTAAAAATCGTAGAGCGGGAGGGGCTTGTCTTTATTTAAAGTTCCATCTAAAGCCTGAACTTTGGGAAGATATAAGGGAGGGAAATGAATATGTGAAGTCACTGTGGGTAGAAATACATGGAGGCAAAAACAATAATAAAATGCTGATAGGAGTTTGTTATAAGCCACTTGTATAACGGAGTCCACAGAAAATCTACTACTGAGGGAAATAGATGAAGTGGTCATTATTCTGGGGGACTTCAAGTTCATATATCTAGGCTGGAAAACTGAAACATGTGGATCTCATAAAGGAAACAGGTTCTTGGTAATAACCAAAGGCAACTACCTTTCCCAACTGGTTTAGTATACAGCTGGAGGGATTGCCATACTAGACTTAGTATTAACCAATGGACCTGACAGAAAAACAGACATGCAGGTTGGGGGACACCTGGGAAATAGTGACCATAAACTGATAACCTTCCAATTATTATTCAAAATAGTGTTTCTTCGGGGAGGCACAAAAATACATAAATTCCTAAAAGCAAAATTTGACCAGCTAAAGGAAATTAGCCTCACTAAATGTCCTCAAAAATAGAAATGCAGCCACAAAATGGGATATTTTAAAAGAATCACAACCTTATGGGAATAAAAGGGTGAGTAACAAGAAAAAACAATATAGTTACGTAGAAATGTGAAGGAAGCAATCAATGACAAATAAAGCATTTACATGAAGATAGTTAGGAAGCATTTAAAAAATATAAGGAATAAAAATAGAAGAATATGTAAAAGACATATAAAAACAACCAAGCTAGAGATAGACACTAACTGCCAAAGAGAGTAAAACAAACTTTAAAATATTCTTAAAATTATATACATGGTAAAAAGTTTCAGCCTGAAAGTGCTGGCCCTTTAGAGACTAAGAGGGAGGATTTGTAGAGAGCAATGAGGAAAATGTGAATCTATTAAATATTTTTTTCTCCACTGTATTCTCTGAGAAAAATGAACTGTCAGATGAAATGGGTCGTGTCAAAGTAAACTCCCCATTAAAAGTGGCCTGTGTGACCCAGGAAGAAGTGCAGCAGTGTCTCATAAAGATTAAAATAGATAAATAAACAGGTCCAGATTACATATACCCCTTTTTAGAAGAATTAAGTAATGTCATAGACAGATGCTTATTTCTGATATTTAAGAATTCTACAATGACAGGGAGTGTTCCACTGGATTGGCACTTAGCAAATGTGGTGTCGATATTCAAAAAGGGGTCAAAAAACAGAGCAGAGACTACAAGACCGGTATGTCTAACATCTGTCGTGGCCTTGTAGGTAAAATGTTTAAAGGTTTTTATAGATATTATTCTGGAGTATCTCAATGAAAATAGGCACGTCTTCATAAGGGATCGGTCTTGTCAAACTAATTTAATCAGTCTCTATGAGAAGGCAAGTTCTAGACTTATCAATTATAAATATTGACTTCTCCAAAAACATTTGATACAGTGGCCACATAAAAAGTTAGCATATAAAATTAGAATGCTTGGACTGGGGGAAAGTAACTGGCTCATTGATAGAAAGCAGGGTTGTTATTAATGGTACATACTCTGATTGGAGTACATCAACATGGTGAGTCCTACAGTATGCTACAGCCTGTAATCAGCAAATCTAGTTCTCACTTTCCATTCTGTAGAAAGTCCCATTATTTGTAGACGCAATAGATATTTCTGCTGATCACGTTAGTGCAGATATCTACAAGTCAGAACCATGGCGTTATACGCAGTATAGAGATCTGCACTCTCTTCTGAATACAGTATTGTGTGTAGTCTCTTCTGAATACAGTATTGTGTGCTCTCTCTTCTGAATACAGTATTGTGTGCAGTCTGCACAGTGAGCGGTTACTTGTCCCACACAGATTAGTATAGTGTGATGACACACAAAGCTATGTACACATATAAGTACACACTGTGGGATATTTATGAAAACTAGTGGATAGGAAAATAGGCTTAGTTGCCCATAGCAACCAATAAGATTCCTTCTTTCATTTTCCAAGGAAGCTGTGAAAAATGAAAGGTGGAATCTGGTTGCTATGGGCAGCTAAACCAGTTCTACTTTACACCAGTTAGATAAATAATACATATATTCACCCCTGTGGTCGCAATGTTTTCAGCCCATTCACAGAATCTTTTTTCAAGATATGAGCTGAAACATTGCGACTAGTGTTTCAAGTTCGGCGTACAAGGTTTAGGTTAGCTAAGAATTCCGTAATGGATTCAGTTACCATGGACCAAAACGGTCCATTTACATGTCTGCAACTATTTTGCAGTCCGCAAATTGCGGATCTGCAAAACACAGACACCAGCCATGTGCATTCCATATTTTGCAATCCACACATGGCCGGCAAAAAAGGCAAAACACGTATCGCTCACCTGGTATAGTAATTAAATGCTGGAGGCACGGACAGCACTGGGAAGGAGTGCTACCACGTCATGGAGAAAAAAACACATATTGTAGTCCAGTTTCCAAAAATATAAAAAATAGGCTTTATTTCATGTGCTCAGTAAAAACATACCTAGCAAAAACACATCTACGCCTTTTGGATCTGTAAATGTCTATCCTTTCTCATGACACATGGCTGGCACTATAATAGAAGTGCCTATTCTTGTCCGTGGCTGTGGATAAGAATAGGATATGCTCTATTTTTTTGCGGGGCTGCGAATGGAAGTGCAGATAAGGACAGCATATGGTGTGTTGTCCACATCTTTTGTGGCTCCATTGAAAATTGTGGAACAGATGCGGAAACATTATGCAGACATTTAAATGGACCCTTGGTTATGGTCCGTGGTAGCGCAATCCATGACAGAATTCTTACATAACCCAAACCTGAACCTTTTACGCCAAACCTGAAACACAAGTTCATTCATCCCTAGTTGCGACCACAGGGGTGATTAAAGTTTTTCAATCATTTTTTTGTGAGAGAGCTGCCATTTTCTTTATTGTTATATTGTCCTGGATTTGTTGCCGTATCCATTGGCCTGCACCTCCATATTTATATTTGGCCTGATGTGCTGGGGTAAATAAAGCGGTCCTTTTTTCTTCACTACTTCAGGAGTGCTGCCTCAATTTACTTATTTGGATTATCTATAAGCCTCATTTTCCACGGCTTGGAGGGATTGCACCCATGTTACATCTATACAGACTTGTGCTGCTGTCTTTTGTGATATATATATATATATATATATATATATATATATATATATATATATTAGGCTTACTCCTGCAGTAAATACATCTTTTGCTGGAGGTAATTGTGCATTGTGTGTGTGTGTATATATATATATATATATGTGTGTGTGTGTGTATATATATATATATATATATATATATATATATATATATATATATATGGACAATTGTCATAGGTAGGGTCTCATTTTTTTGCGGGATGAGATGTTGGTTGATTGGTACATATAGGTTTAATTGGGGCACATATGAATTTTTGATTGCTTGGTATTACACATTTTGTGACGTTGGGTGATTTAAAAAAATGGCTTTTTTGGCACATTATTGATTTATTTTTTTATGGCGATTACCAGACGGGTTAGCTTATGTGATGTTTTTGTAGAGCAGGTTGTTACGGATGTGGTGATACCTAATATTTTGGGTTTTTTTAGAATATATTTTGGTTTTACACAATAAGAGAATTTTTGAAATAAAAAAGTGTCTCCATTTTCTGAAAAAAGAAAAATTCCATGGCACTCCAAACGAATAAATTAAAGGTGTTTTTTATTCACCTGAATGCAACGTTTCAGTCCACTCTATGGGACTTTTCTCAAGCAGTGATGATTTACAAATGGTGAGCACCAGATGACAGATTCTCTGTAAACTCACTAGGAGCAGTCTGCTGTGCATAGGAAGCACAGCAGGCTGTAGCACAAAAACTAAAATAAAAAAAATAAACATAACCAATTGGAGAAATTATTTTCTCGACAAAATAAATTAATTAGTGCATTTTTTTTTTACAAAGGTGTCCATATCCTTTAAGTAGTTTGTGAAACTAATATCAAGACCAGAAACAGTCAGATCCCTATTATAAACTGTTAGCATGGCATAACTAATAAAATGTAACAAATTCCTGTCCTCCCCCTCCCTCTCTGCCCCCTCCTCCTTCTCCAGAGATCGTTGCCACTAAGTAACATTAACTCGCTCATCCCCGTGTTACCCTGCTGATGAGCAAACTATCCCTGCAATTACCTTTGTTGGTGTCTTCTTCCTTCAATTAGATATAATAATATATATGGAAAAAAAAGTTATAGAATATATGTTGATGCAAAATATAACAGATTTTTAATTAGAAGTGATTTTATGATGCAAAAGTATTAAGGCATGACAAAACAATATAAATTTGGTATCACTATATTTGTATTGACTTGCAGAATCAAGTTATCATATCATATATACCACAAGATGGACCCCATAAAAATGTTAAAATTCAAAAACACTAACAGAATTGCAATGTTTACCACCCTATCTCTCAATATAGTAACATAGTAACATAGTTTATAAGCCAAAAAAAGACATCTGTCCATCCAGTTCGGCCTGTTATCCTGCAAGTTGATCCAGAAGAAGGCAAAAAACCCCTGTGAGGTAGAAGCCAATTTTTCTCACTTTAGGGGAAAAAATTCCTTCCCGATTCCAATCAGGCAATCAGAATTACTCCCTGGATCAACAACCCCTCTCTAGTAACTATAACCTGTAATATTATTACCCTCTTGAACTCTTTTAGTGAACTTACCATCACCACCTCCTCAGGCAGAGAGTTCTATAGTCTCACTGCTCTTACCGTAAAGAATCCTCTTCTATGTTTGTGAAAAAACCTTATTTCCTCAAGACGCAGAGGATGTCCCCTCGTCACAGTCACAGTCTTTGAGATAAATAGATCATTTGAGAGATCTCTGTACTGACCCCTGATATTTATACATGGTTATTAGATCTCCCCTCAGTCGTCTTTTTTCTAAATCCTAATTTTGATAATCTATCTAGGTACTGTAGTCCACCCATGCCAGTTATTACTTTAGTTGCCCTCCTCTGAACCCTCTCCAGCTCTGCTATGTCTGCCTTGTTCACAGGAGCCCAGAACTGTACACAGTACTTCATGTGTGGTCTGACTAGTACCTCATGTATGCCCCTTTTAATGCAAACCATTATCTTATTGGCCTTGGCAGCAGCTATCTGACACTGGTTTCTACAGCTTAGTTTGTTGTTCACTAAAATTCCTAGATCTTTTTCTATATTCAGTGTTACCCAGTGTTTTACCATTTAGTATGTACTGGTGACTTGCATTATTCCTTCCTATGTGCATAACCTTACATTTGTCAGTGTTAAACCTCATCTGCAACTTCTCTGCCCAAGCCTCCAATCTATCCAGATCCATCTGTAACAGTGTACTGTCCTCTTCTGTGTTAATTACTTTACACAGTTTAGTGTCATCTGCAAAAATTGATATTTTACTGTGCAAGTCTTCTACAAGATCATTAATAAATATATTGAAGAGAATAGGGCCCAATACTGACCCCTGTGGTACCCCACTAGTGACAGTGACCCAATCTGAGTATGTACCGTTAATAACCACCCTCTGTTTTCTATCACTGAGTCAGTTACTTACCCACATACAGACATTTTCTCCTAGGCCAAGCATTCTCATTTTATATACCAACCTTTTATGCGATACAGTGTCATATGCTTTGAGAAGTCCAGATATACGACATCCATTGATTTGCCGCTGTCAAGTCTAGAACTTACCTCCTCATAGAGACTGATTAAAATAGTTTGACATGACCGATCCCTCATGAAGCCATGCTGATATGCCGTTATTTGCTTATTTTCATTGAAGTACTCCAAGATAGCATCTCTTAGAAAACCTTCAAACAGTTTACCCACAACAGATGTTAAACTTACCGGCCTATAGTTTCCGGGCTCTGTTTTTGGACCCTTCTTGAATATTGGCACAACATTTGCTATGCGCCAATCCTGTGGAGCACTCCCTGTCAGTATAGAGTCCTTAAATATCAGAAATAAGGGTCTGGCTATGACATTACTTAATTCTCTTAGGATACGGGGATGTATGCCATCCGGTCCTGGCGATTTGTCTGTTTTAATCTTTTTAAGACATCGCTGTACTTCTTCTTGGGTCAGGCAGGGCACTTTTAATGGGGAATTTACTTTTATATTCTGCATTTCATCTGATACAGTGGAGAAAAAAAATATTTAGTAGCTTTGCTTTCTCCTCATCTGCAACTCCCCCCTCATTACTCTGTAAGGGGCTGACACCTTCAGATTTATACTTCTTAGTATTTATATAATTGAAGAATATTTTAGAGTTAGTTTTACTCTCTTTAGCAATTAATCTCTCAGACTCTAGTTTGGCTGCTTTTATTTGTCTTTTACATATTCTATTTTTTTTCCTTATAGTTTTTGAATGCTTCCTCGCTCCCCTCCTGTTTTAGTGATTTAAATGCTTTCTTTTTGTCATTTATTGCTTTCTTTACAGTTCTGTTTATTCACATTGGTTTTTTTCTTGTTTCTTAACCTTTTATTCCCATAAGGTATGTACCTCTCACAATTAGATATAAGTATGCTTTTAAAAATATCCCATTGTGTGGCTGTATTTTTATTTTGAGGATTTTGTCCCAGTTAGTTAGGCCTATGGCCTCTCTTAGTTGGCTACATTTTGCTTTTTTGAAGTTTGGTATTTTTGTTCCTCCCTGAAGAAACACTCTTTTGAATTACAATTTGAAGGTTATTATATTATGGTCACTATTTCCCAGGTGTCCCCCAACCTGCACATTTGTTGTTCTGTCAGGTCTATTGGTTAATACTAAGTCCAGTATGGCTATCCCTCTAGTTGGGTCCTGAACCAGTTGGGAAAGGTAATTGTCTTTGGCTATTTCCAAGAACCTGTTTCCTTTATGAGGTATACAGGTTTCAGTTCCCCAGTCTATATCTGGGTAGTTGAAATCCCCCATAATAACAAGCTCATTATGATTTTCCATCTCGTCTATTTCATTAAGAAGTAGATTTTCTGTTGAATCTGGTATATTAGGCGGTTTAAAATAAACTCCTATTAGTATTTTATTATTGTTTTTGGCTCCATTTATTTCTACTCACAGTGACTCCACATCTTCATGTCCCTCACTTATATCTTCCCAGAGTGTGGCCTTTAGACAGGACTTTACATAAAGGCAGACCCCTTCCCCTCTCCGGTTTTGGCGATCCTTTTAAACAGATTGTAACCCTGTACGTTAACTGCCCAGTCATAGCTATCATCCAGCCATGTCTCAGTTACTCCCACTATGTCGTATTCCTCCTCACACATCACTAATTCCAGTTCACCAGTTTTATTAGTCAGGCTTCTGGCATTAGTGTACATACAATTAAGAGGTCTATGTATATTTTTTCCCCCACTTTTTAAATTACTATTACCTGTAAAGTGAATATCCGGGATTTTTGGGTTACTTTGGTTGATGTTTTGCCCAGTCTTCTCCCTGCATTCCTCACTAACCCCAGCCGCCACTAAACCCCCACTGTCCCCTCCTATGACCCACTCTCTATCTACACTATCTACCCCCTTATTAGTATGAGACCCCACCCTCCACCCAGATCCTAGTTTATAATCTCCTCCAGCCATCTAACCATTTTCCCCCCAGGGCAGTTGCACCATCCCCATTAAAGTGCAGCTCATCCCTACTGTAGGGTCTGTAGCCGACAGAGAAGTCGGCCCAGTTCTCCATGAACCCAAACCCTTTCTTCCTGCACCAGCTTCTGAGCCACTTATTTAACTCCCTAAGCTCCCGTTGTCTCTCTAGTGACGCTCGTAGCACTGGTAGTATTTCTGAAAACACTACCTTGGAGGTCCTGGACTTGAGCTTCTCTCCTAGTTCCCTAAAATCATTTTTAAGGACCTTCCATCTCCCCCTGACTTTGTCATTGGTGCCAATGTGTACCATGTGCAAATGTATTCACCCTCAAATGGCTCTTCAAGGAATGTATACTTTTTGAGATAAAAAGTGATATAAAAGCCAAATGTACCTAAAAATGGTTCTAATAAAAACTACAGCTTATCCTATAAAAATGACCACTCACACAGCTTAGTCAAAAAAATAAAAACTTTATGGTTCTTAAAAACTATTTCAGCAAAATCCTGATGTCGCTCCTTCCATTCTAAGCCTTGCTGAGTGTCCATACAGCAGTTTATGACCACATACGGGGTATATTTATAAACTGCAGAATCAAAGTACTCATAATCAATATTGAGGTATGTTTTGCTGTTTCTGTGTTTCTTATGTTTTGTTGTTACTGTGTTACAGAAAAAAATTGATTCAAATGGTAAATCTGCACAAAAAAATGACATTTTTTAATTTCATCTCCATTTTGCTTGAAAGGAAATCTGTCACCAGGATAATCGCTATTGAAGTAAAGCCTTAGCCTAATAGCACTTAGTACCTTATTTCCAGATGTACCTTTGCTCCAGCAATAGGTGTTTTCTATGTTCTGAAAATCCAGTTTATTTGGTATGCAAATGAGCCAGTAAGGTGCCCAGAGGGGTGTCAATCTTGCAGGAAGGAGCCCAGGTACACCTCATGCCACTATGTGTCTACCTACCCCTCCTACGTCACATTCAAGCCATAACTCCCCCCCCCCTTTCCCCTGCTCCTAGCATGAGAGTAGGCTTGGGCACTAGCAGGGGACGTGCCTGGGCGCCTTCCTGCAAGAGTGACGCCCCTCTGAGCACCTTACTGGCTCATCTACATACCAAATAAACTGGATTTTCAAAAGACAGAAAACATCTATTGCTGAAACAAAAGTACATCTGGAAATAAGGTACTAAGTGCTCTTAGGTCATGGATTTACTTCAATAGCGATTATCCTGGTGATAGATTTACTTTAATTCCTGTGGAACACCTAAAGGATTAACAATAGAGATGAGCGAGCACTAAAATGCTTGGGTGCTCGTTATTCGAGTCGAACTTTTCCCGATGCTCGAGTGCTCGTTTCGAATAACGAACCCCATTGAAGTCAATGGGAGACTCAAACATTTTTTGCAGGGGACCAAGGCTCTGCCTAGGGAAGGCTGGGTGAAAACCTGGAAACCTCAGAAAATGATGGAAACACCACGGAAATGGACAGGAAACAGCAGGGGCAGCATGCATGGATGCCTCTGAGGCTGCCTAATCCCACCATTACCCCAAATTCTCAGGCAACAGCCTGGTGGTTACCCTCATAGCAATTGTGCTCACCCTGACCAAGAAAGGCGAGGCAAATACCCTTCACATGTTAGGGAAGCACCAAAATAGGTGCAACGAAGGTCCATCACCGCCTGCAGGTGACACCACTGCTCATGCTGGCACTGCAGCTGAAATCAAGTTTAGTATCTGTTCTTATCAGTTGCTGTGGCTGCTGGTGGTATAGTGGTGAGCATAGCTACTTCCCAAGCAGTTGATCCGGGTTCGATTCCCGTCTATCGCAGGAGGCAATTAAAAATCAGTACAATATCTAATATGTCCCCCTACCTGGGTAAATTGTTTGGAGAGAGGGCCTGTAGGTGGGGGGGGAAGGAAGTTTCACTGGAAGAGCCAGAGGAGTGCCACCTGGGCTAGTTTGTGTGGTGGTGACAACAGCCGGAAAGCATTTGGAAAAACTCTAGCATCAGCTGGTGCGGTATCGATTCTTCTCAGTTTAATACCGTATACGACCCCTATCTTGGGACCCTATGTTTAATGGATTTTTCGAACACGGAAAACGGAAAAAGAGCTTGCTCTGGCCAGGGGAGTGTCTTTCCCACTGCAGCTAAAGGGACGTGTCCATGCTCTGCCTATCACAGGTCAGGAGGCAATTAAAAGAAGACAAACAAAAAACATCAGTACAATATCTAACACGTCCCCTATCCGGGTAAATAGTATGGAGAGAGGGCCTGTAGGTGGGGGGAAGGAGGTTTTGCTGGAAGAGCCAGAGGAGTGCCCCCTGGGCTAGCGTGTGTGGTGGTGATAACAGCCGGATGGATTTAGAATGACGACGCAGGACCCCAACTTAAAAATTTAGCATCAACCGGTACAATTGTCAATTATGAGTTCGATCAAGTGTGCCATGACTTTTAAATGGATATTGCATGTGGTCACGTACTCCCTGGAACTCCATAGTCACCCCTTCCCTGATGTGCTAGCCCAGAACATTCTCTGTCCCAATTCGCAAGACCTTTTGCTTTTTCCGTCTGCTGACAGTGTGGATTTACCAGTGTTGTCTGAGGAGGTGGTGGACAATGGCGAGACACAGGTGTCGAGGGGCGAGGTAGTTGTATGGGAAACAAGTTACAGTGGGGACTCCTTGGGGGGGAATTTCTCATGATGGGACAGATTCAACTTGGGTGGATCAGGCACAGGAACAGATGAATTTTTTGGGGGGTTTATTTAACTTTTATTTAGCAAAAATAACCACAGAGATATTTATTCGTTATCTTCTCTGCGGAGTCTGGCGTTGGGGTTCGTCACTTTGATGGCGAGCTGTGCCGCTCTCTCCACAATGGTCTGTAGGTTCTTAGATGGAGACTTTGTCGGCGATTTCAGTACAGAAGGACTTGTTGCTCATCCACAGAACCTCGACCTCCTTGACATTGTGGACAAGGAATTTGCGGGTGGACCAGGAATTTGCGGAACCCTGTAGGCAGCATGTGTTTGGTCTTCTACTTGCTACCGTATCCAATGTTGGGCAATATAGATTCGCAAGTAATATTATTTTTCACACTTATCCCAAAAATAAAAAAGTATGCAGTTTGCGCAAATAAAACTGGAAACTGGAATTGGAGAGAGGGCCTGTAGGTGGACCTCCGGAAAAATTGTTTGGAGAGAGGGTCTGTAGGTGGAACTCCGGAAAAATTGTTTGGACAGAGGGCCTGTAGGTGGAACTCCGGAAAAATTGTTTGGAGAGAAGGCCTGTAGGTGGATCTCCGGAAAAATTGTTTGAAGAGAGGGCCTGTAGGTGGACCTCCGGAAAAATTGTTTGGAGAAAGAGCCTGTAGGTGGAACTCTGGAAAAATTGTTTGGACAGAGGGCCTGTAGGTGGACCTCCGGAAAAATTGTTTGAAGAGAGGGCCTGTAGGTGGACCTCTGGAAAAATTTTTTAGAGAGAGGGCCTGTAGGTGGACCTCTGGAAAAATTGTTTGAATAGAGGGCCTGTAGGGGGCCCTCCTGAAAAATTGTTTGAAGAGGGCCTGTAGGTGGACTCTGGAAAAATTGTTTGAATAGAGGGCCTGTAGGGCGTTTGAAGAGAGGGCCGTAAGGTGGGGGGCCTCCCTGAAAAATTGTGCTAAAAGAGTGCCAGTTGGACTCTAAAAAATGGCGTTTTTTGGGTCAGCGTTAGGCAAAGATGATATGTAGGAGTAGGAGGAGTAGGAGGAGGAGTAGAGAAGAGGAATCGGATACAAAAGTTTTTAAATCTTTAGCTGCTTCCCCCCGGAGGAGATTTGAATTCCGGTGAAATCCAGGCTTTGTTCATTTTAAAAAGCGTCAGCCTGTCAGCGCTGTCAGCTGACAGGCGTGTACGCTTATCGGTGATGACGCCACCAACTGCACTGAATACCCGCTCTGACAGCACGCTAGCGGCAGGGCAGGCCAGCACCTCCAAGGCGTACAGCGCCAGTTAAGGCCACGTGTCCAGCTTTGAAACCCAGTAGTTGTATGGAGCAGAGTGATCGCTACGGACGTTGGTATGGTCAGCTAGGTACTCCCTCACCATCTTTCTGTACAGCTCCCCCTACTCTGCCTAGACTGGGGACAGGTGACAGTGTCTTGCTGGGGTGACATAAAAGTGGCAAAAACCTTGGAGAGCGTTCCCCTGCCAGTGCTGGACAAGCTGCCTGCTCGCCTCCTCTCCCCCGCTACTTGGCCCACAGAACCATGCCCTCTGCCGCTAGCGGCGTCAGATGGGAAGAATTGTTTCAGCTTGTGCACCAGGGCCTGTTGATATCTATTCACTCTCATACTCCTTTCCTCTGCAGGGATGAGAGTGGAAAGGTTCTGCTTGTACCGTGGGTCCAGGAGAGTGAACACCCAGTAATCGGTGTTTGAAAAAATTCTTCTAACGCGAGGGTCACGGGATAGGCAGCCTAACATGAAGTCTGCCATGTGCGCCAGAGTCCCAACACGCAAGAATTCCCTCTCCTCACTGGCCTGACTCTCCATTTCCTCCTCCTCCTCCAAGTCCTCCTCTTCAGCCTATACACGCTGAAGAGTTAAGAACTGAGCACTGGTACCCTCTACTGTCTCGCCGACATTCTCCTCCTCTTCCTCCTCATCCTCATCCCCCTCCTCCGATACACGCTGAGAAAAAGACTGGAGGGTGCTCTGGCTATCAAGCGACGTATCTTCCTCCACCGTCTCTTGTGACAAGCGCAAAGCATCCGACTTGATGCTGAGCAGTGAGTTTTTCAACAGGCAAAGCAGCGTTATGGTGAGGACTGATAATGGCGGCATCGCCGCTGACCATCTGTGTTGACTCCTCCAAGTTGCTCAACACCTGGCAGATATCAGACATCCACGTCCACTCCTCATTGTAGACTTGAGGAATCTGAGAGACCTGACTACCAGTTCTGGTGGAAGATGACATCTGGCAGTCTACAATCACTCTGCGCTGCTGGTAAACTCTGGATAACATGTTTAATGTGGAATTCCATCTCGTGGGCACGTGGCACAAAAGTCGGTGAGCGGGCAGTTGTAGGCGGCGCTGCGCTGCCCTGACAGTGGCAGCATCTGTGGTCGACTTGCGGAAATGCGCACAGATGCGGCGCACCTTGGTGAGCAAATCAGACAGATTGGGGTATGTCTTGAACCACTGAACTATTAGATTGAACACGTGGGCCAGGCATGGCACATGTGTCAGTCTGCCGAGTTGGAGAGCCGCCACCATGTTACGCCCGTTGTCACACACAACCATGCCTGGCTTGAGGTTCAGCGGTTCCAGCCACACATCGGTCTGCGCCGTGAGGCCCTTTAACAGCTCTTGGGCGGTGTGCCTTTTGTCACCTAAGCTCAGCAGTTTGAGCACCGCTGCTGCGCTTACCCACGGCACTGCTGCTGCGCCTAGAGCTACCGACTGAAGGCGCCGTGCCCACGGATGGTAATTCGGTGGAGGAGGAGGAGGGGTCGGAGGAGGAGGAGGCATAGTACGTCTGAGAGACCGTGACCGAGGTAGGCCCCGCAATCCTCGGTGTGGGCAGTACATGAGCGGCCCCAGGGTCATTCTCGGTCCCAGCCTCCACCAAGTTAACCCAATGTGCCGTCAGTGAGATATAGTGTCCCTGCCCGGCAGCACTTGTCAACGTGTCCGTGGTTAGGTGGACTTTCTCAGAAACAACGTTGGTCAGGGCACGGATGATGTTCTGTGACACGTGCTGGTGTAGGGCTGGCACGGCACATCGGGAAAAATAGTGGCGGCTGGGGACGGAATACCGAGGGGCAGCCACCGCCATGAGATTTCGAAAGGCCTCGGTCTCTACCAGCCTATAGGGCAGCATCTCCAGGCTAAGCAGTTTGGAGATGTGGACGTTGAGGGCTTGGGCATGTGGGTGGGTGGAACTGTATTTCCTCTTGCGCTCCAGCGTCTGCTGTAAAGACAGCTGAACGCTGCGCTGGGACACGTTGGTGGACACTGTGGAGGATCGTGGAGGCGAAGGTGTGGTTTTCCGGCGGGAGGCGCTCGTGCCGGGGTCCTGGGCAGGGGGTTGACTAGCCAGAGGCAGCGAGTGACGCAGGGGGTTGACTAGCAGAGGCAGCGAGTGACAAGGGGATGGAGCAGTGGTGTGACCCGCAGGAGGTGGTGAACGGCCTTGGTTCCATTGAGTGGGGTGTTTAGCACTCATATGCCTGCTCATGCTGGTGGTGGTTAGGCTAGTAGTGGTGGCACCCCTTGCTGATCCTGGTGTGGCACAGGTTGCACACCACAGTCCGTCGGTCATCCTCACTTTCTTTAAAGAACCTCCAGACTTGCGAACATCTAGGCCTCGCCACGGGAGCTTCACTACGTGAAACAGTTGCTTGCTGATGCACCAGCTTCTGGCCCTGCTTCTCCCTCTGGCCACACCACTGCCTCTTACAACCTGTTCTGGTGCAGCACTCGCCTCCGCCTCAGAAGCACTGTCTTCACTCGGCATATCAACCCAGCTTGGGTCAGTCACC
>ONZH01024642.1:0-74295 GCA_900303285.1 Rhinella marina
CACTGCAGGTGGAAGCGGATAGTTGTTGGGTGGTCTGCTGCAATCCTGGCTGGAAAGCGCGTGGAGGTGCCAACAGCAATTGGCCCGGTTGCTGGTGGGTTCCTGCCTTGCTGCCACTAAATACATTCAGCCAGTGGGCAGTAAAGGACATGTATTACCCCTGGCCGTAAGCACTGCTCCAGGTGTCCACCGTGACGTGCACGGTGCTGCAGAGAGACAGCTGCAGGGAGCGTCCAATATTGTTTGCCACGTGGGAGTAAAGGGCGGGGATAGCTTTGTTTGAGAAGTAATGCTGGCTAGGGACCTGCCAGCGTGGCTGAGCGCAAGCCATTAGCTCCCTAAAAGCTGTGCAGTCAACCAATTGGTACAGCAGAGACTGCACAGCCAGCAACTTTGTCAGGTGACAATTCAGTTTGCGCACTGTTGGATTACTTGTGGTGTAAACCTGCTTCCTGACCACGCACTTGGCAATGGACGGCTGGCGAATAAGAGGAGGTGGAGACATGCACGCAGTGGGCGATGAGGTGTATGTACCAGTTACACCCCTGGATGCGGGCTGAGTTACACCCCTGGATGCGGCCAGCCTCACGCGAGGGACCCCGGGAGAAGTAGCTAGCTCTTCAGTATTAATGCGCTGCTCTAAATTTGCAGCATGACGCCGCTTCAGATGGTTCCACAGAGCAGTGGTCCCTACATTTGTGGCTTTCCCATGGCTCAATTTCTGTTTACAGAAATTACACGTGGCCTTGCTGCTGTCCCCCTGCAGAGTGGTGAAATACTTCCACACACCCGACGTGCACCCTCCACAGCTGGCCAAGCTTGTAACCCTTGCACGCTTACACCCTCTTCCGGCCCCACTATACTTGGGGTCTCACTAGTTGCCAAGGAAAGCCTGGCCCTGGGCCTAACTCGCCTCTGCCCTCTGTTGCTGCCACTACTATCACCCTCCTACAAGGAGATCAAACCCTCCTCACCAGTCCCATTCACCTCCCAGGTCCTCCGGTCTAACACATCAGATTCATCATCAGACTCCTCCCCACCACTTTTTTCAGACTGCAAATAAGGCTGTCTCCCACCAACCTCCAATTCCGGGCAGTCCAAACTCTGACTGCCCTCTAAGAAATCCTCAGGGAGGCTGTCCTCTATAACCGCCGGATTATGCGGTGGGGTTTGTGGCCTTTTATTTTATAAATTGCAAAAGGGACATCACTAGGAGGGGGCACTGAAGCCCGAGAGGTGGCAGAAAATGACGGGCTTTGCTGGAGCAGAATGGTGGAGCATGCCAAATTCTCACCCTAACCTAACAAAACATACAGGGTAAGGCTACATACATTGCTTTTGGAGCCTCCGATCCGCATATTTTGCGGCTAGATGCGGACCCATTTACTTCAATGGGTCAGCAAAACTGTGTGTTATCCGCATCCGTATGTCCGTTCCGTAGCCCCGCAAAAAAAATAGAACATGTCCTATTTTTTTCTGTTTTGGGGACAAGGATAGGCATTGTTACAGCAGATCCGCAAAAAAAACGGATGCCATACGGAACATCATCCGTTTTGTTTGCGGATCCGCAATTTGCAGACCGCAAAACACAACCTTCCTGTGAATGTATCCTAATACAGCGTTCCATACCTCGTATATCCAGTGACGTCTCCACTGATGTAGTTCTTCTCTTTCCTCATCTTCTCCTTTCAGACCAGACACCATTTTCCGCCATTTCTCATCTCTGCAGTTTGACAGAAAAAAATCTTAGTTTATTACTTTTCCATCATCCTCCCGTCTTCTGAACAAATCATCCTACCACCCCCAGTACTGTGCCACTAGTACCACACAGATACTGCCCTTCAATAATTATTGGCACACAGTGTCCTAAAATAACTGCGCCCAGCAAATAGTGTCCCTGACTGTAATAGTGTAAACATAACGCCCCCCAGAAATAACTGCGCTATGCTGATACTGTGCCAGGGTGCCCCCCACAGTAATAGTTCCCCCAAAGTCCCAACTAATAATTCTCTGCAAGAGTGCACTTGTTAGTAATAGTGCCCCCAACAGTACTAATGTCCCCACTGTGCCCCAGAAGTAATAATGCTTCCATAGTGCCCATACTAGTAATCATGTTCCCCAGAGAACCCCAGTAGTAATAATTCTCCTTATAATGTGACAGTACAAAAATGCCCCTTCATGTGTTCCAGTGCAAAAAAAACCCTTTTAATGCCCCCAGTTGAGCTAATGTCCCCATAGTGCCCCCATAATGTGCCAGTATAAAACGCCCCTTCTTTGTGGCCTCAGTAGATGCCCCCATAGTGCCCCCCAATAATGTGCCAGTAAGAAGAGCCCCCATAGTGCCCCAATAATGTGTCATTAAGAAGTGCCCCCAATAATGTGCCAGAAGTGCTCCCAAAATCCCCCCCAATAATGTGTCAGTAAAAAGTGTCCCACCTCCATAGATGCCCCCAAATCATGTGCCAGTAAGAAATGCCCCCAGTGCCCCCATGTGCCAGTAAGAAATGCCCCCAGTGCCCCATGTGCCAGTAAGAAATACCCCCATGTGCCAAGAAATGCCCCCTGTGCCCCCATGTGCCAAGAAATGCCCCCATGTGCCAGTAAAAAAACTGCCCCCATGTGCCAGTAAAAAATGCCCCCAGTACCCCATGTGCCAGTAAGAGAAATGCCCCCAGTGCCCCCATGTGCCAATAAGAAATGCCCCCAGTGCCCCCATGTTGCCAGTAAGAAAGGCCCCCAGTGCCCCATGTGCCAATAAGAAAGGCCCCCAGTGCCCCCATGTGCCAGTAAAAATGCCCCCATGTGCCAATAAAAAATGCCCTCAGTGCCCCCATTAAAAAGAGCTCTGGTCCGTTGGCATCATACAAAAAAAAAATAAACACTTATACTTACCTCCATCAGCGATGCAATGCAGGCCTCTTCCAGCCTGTGTCCCGCGCTGTACGGCTCAGCCTGCAGCCTATCAGATGAATGGGGAAGGGAGATGCCTCTCCCTCCCCTGCCCCGAAGCACAGGCATCTGTATCGCCGTCCTGAGGACGGAGATACAGATGAATATGGAGATGAGCGCTTCCACAATGGAAGCGCTCATCTCCCTCTGCCCTGCCGCTGCCTCCTGTGACCAGGGCCGCACCGCACCTCGCCTAATTGGCGGTGCGGCCCTGCAAGTGGCAAGGCCTGACTTAGGGGCCCGGTCGCAACTGTGACCGCTGCGACCCCTATAGCTACGCCACTGACTGTGAATTTATTCCCAAAAAACCCCTCAGTGACTATGACAATTATACAAATAATCCAGATTAGAAATCTTCCTAAAAACATCAGATTCTAATAATTTTCCATATTATCTCTCCAGCTTCATAAAAATGTACCCCAAATCACCCAGGAGCCCTGTCTAAAGATCAGTGGGCATCCAGTACACGTCTACCACCATCCTGGACTCTGAGGCGCCAATCAGCAAAATCATCTAGCATCTGGCAAGTAAGGACATATCATCACTGGCACTACGCTGAATGTTAAAGGGGTGCTTCAGGACTTAGACATTAATGGTCTATCCTCAGGATTGGTCATCAGTATCAGATCAGGAGGGGGGGAGCAGATAACCAACATCCACAATTATCAGCTGTTTCTGCCAGCCATGCCAGAAACTATACAGTGGACAGAAGGCTCCATCCATTATGGGAACTGAGCCGCAGTACCCTGTGGATAGGGGACAACTTGTAATAAACTGGAATACCCCTTTAAGCCCCATAGTAGTGGCATGGTTGGGGGCATCTGACACCAGTGGGAGATAGAACACCATCAGGTTATAATGACAGGAGACTGATAATAGGATCTGAACACAAACTCCACCCAGGGCTGACATGTCAGTAAAAGACACCAGATCACTGATACGTCTTTTTTTTTTTTCATTTCAGCATCTGCAAATCCCAGAGGAAAAACATGAAATCTAAAGATTCTCTGGAAAAAGAGATGGTAGAAAAGCAAGGAGTCAAGCACCATCCTATACTGCTGTTCACCTATCAGCAAACCCCCACAAAAAACTAAAACATCCCCCAAAACATTCCTTTCCCCTACTTTCCCTTAAAAAAACTCCCCAATGCCTCTCCATAAAAATAAAAAAATTCCCTACCCTCTACAAAAAAAAACAAAGATAATTTTTCCTTCCCCATTTTCTTCCCTTACTTCCTTGTAAAAAAAAAAATGTCCCTAAAACCGTACTGCAGCATTTATTTTATTTTATTTTCTTAAACCTACTTAAAGGAGTTTTCTGACACTTTTTAACTGATGACCTATTCTCTGTACATCTCATCAGAATCTGATTGGTGGGGGTCTGAGACCCGGGATCCCCACCGATCAGCAGTTTGAGAAGCTCCATTTATCTAAACCATTTAGATGAATGGAACTGATTTTCAGTCACAGAAATTTTCTTAGCGTGAAGGCACTGTAGGGGTATGTTCAGACGTAGATTTTGGTAGACATCTGGTAATTTAAACTGTATGTTTTCATCCGCAAGCAGTTTGATAAAAATAGTGGCATGAAAGAAAGAAGTGACATTCATTCTTGTTTTTTTTTTTCATTCTTGGGAAGGCTCTGTGTGAACGTATCCTGAGGGTACAACTACACAGTGCGGTATTGTTGCAGTTGGTACACTGCAGTCGGTCGCATGCCACGTGACCTTACAGGCAGATTTTGCTAGAATGGTTTTTAGGCACTATTTTGTATTTTAAGAGACCCTGACGTACCCTAGAGTGGAAACCCTTAAAAAGTGACCCCATTTTGGAAACTACACCCCTTAAAGAATATATTAAGGGGGTACTGACCACTTTGACCCCTTAAGCGTTTATTTCTTCCAATAAAATGTTGCTTTAGCCCCAAATGTTTCTTTTTCTCAAGGGGTAACAGGAGAAAAGCACCCCATAATTTGTTACCTACTTTCTCCTGAATACGGCAACACCCCATTTGTGGTGATAAACTGCTGTGGGGGCACATGGCAGGACTCAGAACAGAAGGTGCGCCATATGGATTTTGCAGCACAGATTTTGATGAATTGGTTTGCGGGAGCCATTGATTTTTATTTTTTGAGTTATTGTCTTATGTGAGAGCTCATTTTTTGCAGGATGAGGTGACGTTTTCAGTGGTACCATTTTGGGGTACATAAGACTTTTTGCTCGCTTGGTATTAGACTTTTTTTGAGTCAAGGTGAAAAAATAGCTGTTTTGACATAGTTTAAAAAAAAAAATGTTTACAGCATTCACTCGAAGGGGAAAAATCATGTGATATTTTTATAAAGCAGGTTGTTACAGACGCGGCAATACCCAATATGTCTATTATTTTTATTTTTGTTAAGTTTTACACAGTAAATGAATTTTTGAACAGAATAAAATCTTTTTTTTGTGTTGCCATTTCCTAACTGTCCTATTTTTTAAAAATTTTTCTGCCGATTGTCTCAGGTAGGGTCTCATTTTTTGCGGGACAAGAGGACGGTTTGATTGGTGCCATTTTGGGGTAAATACGCCTTTTTGATTGCCTGCTATTACACTTTTTGTGAGGCAAGAGGAAAAAAATGGCTGTTTTGGCATAGTTTTTTTAAAAAAATTTTTTTTACAGCATTCACCTGGGAGGCCATCTCATGTAATATTTTTATAGAGCAGGTTGTTATGGACGCGGTGATACCCAATATGTTTAACATTTTTATTTTTGTTAAGTTTTACACATTAGATGCATTTTTGAACAGAATAAAATCTTTTCTTTTTGTGTTGCCATTTTCTGAGAGCCATATTTATGCCATATTAGGTAGGGTCTCAATTTTTGCGGGGCGAGATTACGGTTTGATTGGTACCATTTTGGGATTAATACATCTTTTTGATCGCTTGGTATTACACTTTTTGTGAGGCAAGGTGACCAGAAAATGGCTTTTTTTACACTGTTTTTATTTTTTACGGCGTTCACCTAGCGGGATGGGTCATGTGATATTTGTATAGAGCCGGTTGATATGGACGCGGCGATACCTAATATGCCTACTTTTCTTTTTTTCCCTATTTTTTACAATTTTTTTTTTAACTTTATTTTGGGAAATAAAGTTTTTGTTTTTTTTTACTTTAAACTTTTATTTTTTGTGTAAAACTTTATTTTTTTAACTTCTTTTTTCACTTTATTTTTTATCCAAGTCTGGGACTTCAACTTTTGGGGGTCTGATCCCATGCACAATGCATTACAATACTTCTGTATTGTAATGCGTTGGCTGCAGTGCGGGGACCTGATGGGCTCTCCCTCCCACCACAGACATCACACGTGCCACGGTGAGCGCTGACCGCGCCAGTGCAAGGGTTAATGCACCGGCATCAGTGTTTTCACCGATGCCAGTGCATACAGCAGGGGTCCGGCTATCAGCCACTGCTGGACCCTGCATCTGATCGGGCGAGCGCAGCTCCTGCGCCCGCCCGATCAGAGCGCCGTAGCAGTACGGCGCTGGGATTTTTTGGTCCCGGCTTCCAGCGCCGTACATGTACGGCGCTGGGAGTGTAAGGGTTAACAGGAGCTAGCTGCGGCCTGTACTGCCACGAAATGTGAGACCACGGCATGACCATGTCGCAATCAAGACAGGACCACAACATCTGGTCATATCTTTTGACAGAGAATGAGGTCAGCAGCATGTTATACATAGCAGAAGCTACTACATCACAATGTGAACATTTACTAATGCCGATGCACCTAGACGCTGCCATAAAGTGTATCAAAATCTGGTGCAAATTGATGTAATCTAGTTCTTCTAGCTGTACAACCAATGAGGATATTGAGTGATAGAGTCAGATAGAGAATAGACTTTATACACCTTCATAGTCATAATGGGCCACATTCAGGCTCAGATTGGCCCACAGGGGAACAGTTGAATCCCCAGATGGACCTCTAAACAAGGTGGGCCCCTAGTTCCCCACCCCCTACACAAGTGGCACAAGTGACAGTAGACTGACTGCACTAGATATAGATAGGCAGCATCCCAACCAGCCTATGCGTCCATATAAAAACCTGGGTAGATGTTTTGAACAAACTACCAAGTTTATTATTATAGATACATCAGATGATTTGTAGGTACAGAGGCAGACCAGCCAGCCTGCTCTTTCACCAGGGATCTGTCTTCTCAAAGTCACTACAGGGACCTCCAACAATCAGTCATCATGTAGCGTCTTGTTGCTGCCTGCCACTGTGTTTGCAGGTTATATTTTGCATGTAGCTGTACAGTGGGCCCCCAGAACAATTTTTACTGGTGGGCCCAAGGCACCCCAGTCCGGCATTGTCAATGACTCCATACATGACGCTGAAACACTAATTGCTAGGGATGAGCGAACTTGCTGTTTTCAAGTTTGGCTTCTGTTAGAATTCCATTATGGATTCCATTATCATGGAATATAACAGAATTATATGACGGAATGCACCACGGAAGGCTTTTACGTCATAATAGAAGTCTATGGGCTGCATAATGAATTCATATGGTTTCTGTTATGTAGGTATATGTCTTGTTTGCATCAATATAAAAGTCCACATATCTCTGCAGCGGTGCAAGCTAAAACGACAAAAAATGTAGCTTTTTAATCACCATCATCAACCCTACCAGGCGATATGCCTGCTTTAGTCGGGTTGATCATGTTGACAGAGGCTCTTTAGTAAAAGTGTATGCAGTAATTTGTTGAGCTTCCCAATTGGAAGAATTGTATTATTTAGTTATGCAAAGAAATGGTGTCCACTATTAGAACAATCAAGTTCTTACCATTATAAAGATTTGAAACAATTTTTTGCACAGAACACTGGACTTAAAAATGACATGGTGTTAAAGGGAAGAGATTCACTTTAATGACAGTTTTTTACATTCCTAAGGAACAATAGAAATACTTCTCTGTCAGTTTCTCTCCACTCTTAGTGAACTCTACAGCTTGAACAAGGTGTACTAGCCTATTCAAGTTTCACACAAAAGGAAATGTACAGATATTAACAATGGTGAGCAGTTTGATGTGTTCTTTGAAGAACATTATTCTATAGACGGCAGAACCATCGTGACAAGGGTAGATGGAAAAGACTATATAATAGTGACTGAAAAAAAAATCAAAAACAGTGCCCCAAAAGGGAAGAACCAACAAATACCATTTGCCTATGAGAGCTCGGATTTATGCCCATATTACTGTTCATTATGGGGCTCATCAACGTTTTAGACATCGGTCTTAATAAAGCCCCATTGCATTTGCTGGCTGCAGCCAGAATCCTCATTGCCTCATTCTGGAGGTCGGACAGCTCTCCCTCTATAGTATTATGGTTCACAAAATGCGATGACATATATAGAATGGAACAGGTTGCGGGTTGGGAGACCAGACATACAGATAAATTTACCTTTACAGATAAAAAGACCTGGAGCCCTTGGCGCGTTTTCCGTGGTTTTCCATCACAACGAAAATACAATCCACAACTAACGTATCCTCTCTGCAGATTGGGACCCTTCTCCCAACCCCTCCTCCCCCACCATCCTCCTTAACCAGATGCTTTACTTACCTTCCCTCCATTGTTTTTCCAAGTTCTGTTTGCACAGAGTTCATCCTATCCCCATTTCTTATATGTAAAATCCAGCACTTGACTTTGTCTTTCTTTGTGAAACAACATTGTATCATCACCCTAGTGCTTCAATAAAAATATGTTTTAAAATAAAATAATAAAGCCCCATTACTGGACGTGGATTGCCAAAGTTAGGGGCCGTTCAGACGGCCATGATATGGTGGGTCCGCAAAAATGTGGATCCGCAATACCACTGATGCCGAACGGTGTGTGTTCCACAATTTGCGGAACACACATCTCCGGCACCCCATAGAAGATGCCGATTTGTCTGCTGTTGCGGACAAGAATAGGACATGTTCTATATTTTGTTGCGGAGCCGCGGCTCAGCAAGATCGCATGCCGCCCATTGCAGTGAATGGGGCTGCATCTGTTCCGCAAAATTGCAGAATAGATGCGGATGCCATTCACACGGTCGTGTAAATGGGCCCTTTTGAAGATGAGCCGGCCTCTTCATGACTTTAGCGTATCCAGCGCCGCATCTAAATGTAAGACAGCTCCCTTGTTGTCTTACAGTTTAGACCTTTTTCTATGCCTGAAACAAGGGTTGAAAATGGTGAATGAGACGGGCCTGCCAGCCTGTCCCCTTCTCCGCCAGTGCCACGCCCACTTTTTAAAATCTGGCATGAGCAGGGAAAAGTTTAAGAATGCAGTGCAACTGAGGTAAGTTCTAGAGTTGACAGTGGCAAATCAATGGATGTCATATATCTTGACTTCTCCAAAGCATTTGATACAGTGCCACATAAAAGGTTAGTATATAAAATGAGAATGCTTGGATTGGGGGAAAATGTCTGTATGCGGGTAAGTAACTGGCTCAGTGATAGAAAACAGAGGGTGGTTATTAATGGTACACACTCAGATTGGGTCACCGTCACTATTCTCTTCAATATGTTTTTTAATGATCTAGTAGAGGGCTTGCGCAGTAAAATATCAATTTTAGCAGATGACAGTAAACTGTGTAAAGTAATAAACACAGAAGAGGACAGTATACTGCTAAGACTGATAAATGTAAGGTTCTGCACATAGGAAGGAATAATGCAAGTCACCAGTACATACTAAATGGTAAAACACTGGGTAACACTGACATGGAAAAGGATCTAGGAATTTTAGTGAACAGCAAACTGTAGAAACCAGTGTCAGGCAGCTGCTGCCAAGGCCAATAAGATAATGGGTTGCATCAAAAGGGGCATAGATGCCTGTGATGAGAACATAGTCCTGCCACTTTATAAATCACTAGTCAGACCACACATGGAGTACTGTGTACAGTTTTGGGCTCCTATGAACACGGCAGACATAGCAGAGCTGGGTTGGGTTCAGAGAAGGGCAACTAAAGTAATAACTGGAATGGGTGGACTACAGTACCCAGAAAGATTATCAAAATTAGGTTGTTCACTTTAGAAAAAAGACGACTGAGGGGGAGATCTAATAACTATGTATAAATATATCAGGGGTCAGTACAGAGATCTCTCCCATGATCTATTTATCCCCAGGACTGTGACTCTGATGAGAAGACATCCTCTGCGTCTGGAGGAAAGAAGGTTTGTACACAGAGAAGAGGATTCTTTATGGTAAGAGCAGTGAGACTATGGAACTCTCTTGAGGAGGCGGTGATGGTAAGTTCACTAAAAGAGTTCAAGAGGGGCCTGGATGTATTTCTGGAGTGTAAAAATATTACAGGTTATAGCTACTAGAGATGGGTCGTTGATCCAGGGAGTTATTCTGATTGGAGTCGGGAAGGAATTTTTCCCCCTAAAGTGGGGAAAATTCGTTTCTACCTAACATGTTTTTTTTTGCCTTCTTCTGGATCATCTTGCAGGATAACAGACTGAACTGGATGGACAGATGTCTTTTTTCGGCCTTATAAACCATGTTATTAAACTATGTTACTAACTAACTGTTGCGCCGCAATCTGGAATCTGTGCCTGAATTTAGGCGTATTTCAGCTTGATTAATGACTCCCTATATGTTTGGGTTTTTGTTTTCTAGTAGTTGTTGATTTGAATTGATATTCATTTTTCCAGCTACAATGGAAGTATTTCTTGAACCTCCCAGCATAATGTAATAGGTATCCTTCATATAAGTAGTCCCAGTGTAGAAGTGGTTCTATATCTAGACACTAGAGATGAGCGAGCATGCTCACTCATCTCTACTAGACACCTTTCTCTCTTCATGTTCTCTTCTACTGACTAGTTTTTGAATATTTTAGACACTAAATGGTATTGTGGGCTATTCTGCTATGTGTCTAAACCTCAATCAATATCTTAGCTCTTCCACTAATTACTCTGCTAGCATCTCAGAATATTGAATAATTACTAATGCTGAGTCTTCCTTTGAATACACCTTAAACAACAAAGAGCCTATAATTATTGCTATATTGACTTTCCTATGAATGTGTGATTGCATTAATATCAGCAATAAGGTTTGTTTTTTTTAATCAAAGATTTACGATATCTGTTTACATGTTCCATTGTATGCCGTGTGGCCTTGTTGCTGGATACGTGTGGGTGTATATCTAGGGCCATGACTTGGTGTAACACTGCACAATTGCAGTTCTTGTGCGTACTGGCTGTGGATACTTGTGGATGTATCATTGTATGCTGTTTGGGCTGGTTGCCATGTTGGGCGTACTGGACACGGATATTTGCAGTGTGAACAGATCTATTGTGTTTGTTTCTCCTTTCTGTTTAGCAAGGCAGGGGTTAATTGCCCTTGCTTGCTTTGTAGGGGTTAATGCCTCTTTCTGTTTGTGTGCACCTGAGTAATGTGCTGATTTCAGTCTGCTATATTAGTTCCTGAGTTCTGTGTCAAATTTGTCTCTAGTGCTATGACCTATCTAGGTTTTGCATTCATGTCGTGTCATGTCTTTCTTGTCTGCTGTACCAAGTTTTGCCTTGATCTGCTTGGTATCTGTCTGTGTCCCTGTCATGTACCTGTTAAGGTAATTGCCCTAGTCTGTATGGAGTGTTCCAATGCATGTTCTGCCATGTCTGCTGTGTCTGAACTGTATCCAGTTCCTGAAGCCTGTCATGCCTTGTCTGTTATGTCTGAACTACGTTCCAGTTCCTGATGTCCATCTTGCCAAGTCTGCTATGTGTCACAATGGGAGGACAGTGAGCCCTGAGAGTCCACCCACACAGCTGTCCCTGCCTGATGCACGACCCGCTCTAAGTAGCGGTCCACAACTGGACGGCGGTCCCTAACTTAGCTAAGTGCTGGGCCTTAAAGGGAAGGGAAAATGGGAGACAAATGACAAACACATGACAGAACAACACAGAAATGCAAAGTTACCAAGCCGGGGTCCAATACAGAGAAATCGGTCAAAATCCAAATAAGAGGCACAAACCAGAACCAGGGGAAGCCAAAAGTCAAAACCAGGAGATTACGTCAAATCCAAGGGATTCAAACACAAGTCAGAGTACAAGCCAGGAGTCCAATAGCAACTACACAGAAACGAACGCTAGTGTGGCAATCCAAAGGATGAAACCAATCACAGGCAACCTGTGGCCAGCAAGCTGCCTGTTCAAATAGAGCATACTGAGGGGGTCACGTGACATGGCCAGCATCACGTGACCCACGTCATGTGCTGCATAATTGCTGAGCGCCGACTCATCTAGGTCAGCGCTCAACCCTTGCCCCTGCTCGTTGTCAAGGGGACGAGGACGCCGGCCACGCTGAAGGCCATTGAGACGAGGACGATGGCCGCACACATCGCCGGCTCCTCTCTCCACCTCTTCACAGGGATGCCGGCTGTGCTGCAAAAAGGGAGCGCGCCGCTGGCTCCATGTTACACTATGTCTATACAGAGTCCTAGTTGCAGTAGTCTATTCCTGTAGTCTGTGTCTCCTAGTGCATGTAGTCACTGTGTCTGAGTTCCTGATCTGTTTGTCTGGCAGTGCTCCACTTCTTGTCTGTTGCCTGCATTTCTTTTTGCATTAGATTTGCCTGTGCTCTGGTTCTTCATCATACCATGCCTATGCTCTTGGTGCTTGCACCAGAGTTCCAAAGGGTCAGCTGCCAAGTATACCGGGACCACCCCAGGAGGTAGCGGTCTGGTTGCCAATCTGCAGCAAAGTCAATATCCCTGTTTAGGGGTTAAAAAGTTAGGTGCTAGAATAAAGCCCAATGTCTTACTTGGCAAAGCGTTTCCACAACAATTGTCTGTACGCTTGAACTGTAACGCAGAGTACTCACTGATCACCATCTTCATTTTTAGAAATAATGGATGAATAATGTAACATAGTAAGGCTGAAAGTAAGTGCATCTAGTTCAACAGTTGTTCGCTGTTGATCCAGAAAAGGCAAAACATCTCTTTTGAATCATTTGCTAATTTTCCTCATTTTAGGGGAAAAACATTACTTACAAATTCCACATATGTCACTTAGAAGAAAGCTCTGGATCAATGACCCAGCTCCAGTAATCCAGTACATGTAATGTTTTTTCAAGAAAGGTATCTAGACTTTTAATGAAAATAATGGTTACATGAGTGGACTATGGTGGCCAGGGTTTAGGAGTTATCAGTGTGTTGGTTGACACCTCACCCTGATTTTTGCAAACTCAAACGATGAGAAGATTGGCATCTGCTCCTTATTTAAGGAGCAATGTTGAGGTGAATTAAAGGATAGCAAACTATTTGGTGTTCCTGGCCCTTCCCTTTTGTCACCTCACTGTTCATTCATGGAAAACACATTTACTTAATGAACTGGGTGGCAGCTCTGGAAACTTGACCCACAGACTGACAATCTAAAGCTATGGCTAGGTCAATACTGATTTGGTTGGATGCAGGGGCAGATTGGGAACTTAAAGTGGGCCTTGAAAAAAACAAAAGGTGGTCCCAACATCGTAGGTGGGTCCAAATCGACAGACGGTAGTGTTCAGAATATCATCCCACAGAACCAAATACCACAATGCGGCACAAAACACCTCTCTAGAAGCCGTCACTCTGTGGTGGCCATCAATAGCTTCCATGTTTTGTCCTCCTCCTCCAATTGTCTCTAATACGGATATGGAGCAGGGTGCTTGGGAGGTGAGATGTGGGCCACAACACCAAGCCAGACCTACCTTCAGAATGCTGCTTGGACTTCCTCTAAAAATGACCCCTATTGTTCCCAGAGTAGTATTTACCCAGCCAACGGCAGTGAGGAGGCCTGGGGTGGCCCTATGGGCATCAGGCCACCAGGAAAATTCCTTTTAGGGTCTATGGCCAGTCCACCCCTGGTTGGAAGCCACATCTGCTGTCTGAATTGTGCATCCATTGTTATTTCTGCCCGTTTATGGGTTTGTGCATGGTTAGGATAGTGGTGACCCGTCCTCAGGATAGGTCATGAATATCAGATTGGCAGGGATGTTCAATGTTTAAATCCATACTGTCATGCTTGTAGTATGGTGCAGTGTAATTATAACTGCTCATCACCTTTAAGTAAATGAATTTAAGCTATACAGCATGCAGCTTAAAACTGAAGAGGATGCAGCACTCACACGAGTGCTGTGACCTCTGCAAACAGCTGATCGCGAAGGGGGGAGGGACTGGGATTTGAACCCCTGCTGATCTGATACTGATGACCTATTCTTAAAAACAAGTCACCAATCTCATGACATCTCTTTAAGGAAGCAATTGCCGCTAGATACAAT
Organism: Rhinella marina; assembly: GCA_900303285.1. Classification (NCBI taxonomy): domain Eukaryota; kingdom Metazoa; phylum Chordata; class Amphibia; order Anura; family Bufonidae; genus Rhinella; species Rhinella marina. The sequence goes on from ONZH01024642.1 coordinate 14,223, forward strand.
AAATATTGTAATTCTTAAGTCTTTCTGTTATTTCTTTCATTTTTTGTTTGCTTGAATCTTTATTAAGCCCATATTTGTTTCTATATCATCTTATTGTGCCTCTTTTTGTACTTTTTGGAAGCATGTACCTTTTCTATTACAGCTTGGTCCTTGTCTGTTCCAATCTTTCTAGGAGTGTGCAACCCTCTCAGATTTTTATAGATTTTCTGGTCATCAGCTTTTTGCAGCTTACAAGCACAGCGCCACATATAGTATAGTGTCTGTGCTTGGTATCGTGCTCAGACCCATTCACTTGAAAGCTGAGGGAAGGCCGCAAAACTCACAGTGCTGTTTTCTCAAACAGCTGATCGGTGGGGGTGGGTCCCAGGTGTCGGGCCCCCACCGATCAGATACTGATGACTTGTCCTGAGGACAATGAATCATAGGATCTTCAGGACAATGAGTCATAGTATCTGATATGGATCAACACTTTTAGGAGGCTTTAATTGGCCCTGTATATGAATTAGAGAATACATGGTGTTCATGTCTGCACAGAAAATCTGCAAACCAATCTGCCACGGTCTGCTAGTTTAATTAACTGCTACCATGGCAAGCTGATACAGAGAAGTGAAAGAGAACATGCAGACTTATCAGTAGAAGTCTTTCGGATTCTTTTGGATATATTTATCAATTTCAATTAATGTTTGATCCTCACTTCAATTAAAATCTACAATTTATAGAATGTGAAATGTTTTGGATGCCAACAATAAAAATTTAACATATTGAAATCTTGAGCCAAAGAGACACAGAAAATTACCTGTGAAAATTTAAATATGCTGACGAGTGGTAGCTATATTGTTAAAGCGGTTCTCTGGGAATGATTTAAAATGGCTGCAAACAACCTGTCCTAATATATTAGCAGGACTGGTTGTCTTCACTTGCAAAGCTGTCAACTATTGTAGACCAGTGTAGTGAGGCCTTGCCCTTTCACTCTCTTAGGCAGTTCTGCAAGTGGAGGTAACCAGTTCTGGCCACATTCTAGGACCGGTTGCTTGCGGCAATTTTAAATCATTACCAGAGAACCCCTTTAATATTAGTTGAGAGAAACACCTGGGAACGGGTGGGGACGGTAAATATATGTATCCTATTTTAATGTTGAAATCTATTTTATGAATGCTATGTATTTTGAAAATTCAATAAAATATAAAAAAAGGAAAAAAAGCTGAACTTCAGTAGTCTTGATTTTGTGGAAATGTCAAACCTGTCCATGGTACTGCTTCTGTGTTTACAACAGTACAAGATTTTCATGATTCTGCCTCTAATAAAAGTTTAAGTAAAGACCTGTCAGATTAGACTAGAGTTAGATTACTATTAATATCTGTATCTGAACATAAGAATGAAAAGTGGCTATAATTTTGTTAGGGAACAAATAGTTTTTGAGGAAATAGTGAGATGAATTAGTAATTTACCTTACACATAAAGCTTGTTATAAAGTCATAGAAGATACTTTCAAATAATGAAAATATGAAAATGAAATATAATGCAAGCACAATATCACGCAAATGAATGAAGAAAAGTAGACCAAACTTACAATTATCCACGAAAGACTGACAAGGACTAAACAGAGACGAAAGGTAGGGTGAGGGAGGGTAGTAGAGTGATCTTCCTAGGCTTGGGAATTGGGAGACTACCCCTTTTAAACAAATCATGAAATGCTGAGGAATTTCTAAACTGAGACCAGGGGGACCAGGATTAAAGGATCTTTAACCCTGAGTTCCTCCATGCACTTAATTACATCCACTGCCTCCACCCAAGTCATCTTAGTTAAGATTATGTCTGATCTCCATCTACGTGGAATAATTTCTCACGTTGCTAAAATAAAAAAGTGTAAAATCCCCTTCTTAGTCTTGGATATTGGACCAGGGACCATAGACCATAGTGCAATCTCAGGGAAACCAAGTACAGAAGACCGGCAAAGGGATTTAAGTAATGAGAAAATCTCGCACCAGAAAGGAGCAACACCTGGGCATTCCCACCAGATATTAAGCATCATCCGTTCTTCGGCTGCACATCACCAAGTGTTTGGCACTGAGGGATAAAATTTATGTAATTTTGCCAGCGTTCTGTACCGCCTCGATAATATCTTGTAGTTAAGCTCCTGAAGCTGGCAAGTTTCAGGTAGCTTATTTGTGAACAACATGGATTTATCCCATTGATCTTTAGGCGGGTACCCAACTCCTCTTCCCACGCAGATATGAATCTGGAATCTGGGAGTACTGTTTTTTTTTTTTGCATCGTTTGCCCTGTCCCTTGTGACCTCAGCGAGCATAATATTGTATATCGTGGATATAGCATGTCAGGGAGCAGAAGTAGGCATGCATAGTTTCTTAAAATGGGTTAACTCACTGCAGAATGCTATAACTTCATGTTAACTTGTGGTATAGCAGGTGCTAACCATGTTATACAGGTGACACCTGCCTACAGGTGACACCCTGCAGATGCCATGATCAATACAAACATTGACATCTGAGCATTTAGACAGACAGGACACCCTCTGTCACCTGATTGCCAACCTCCTCCAATGTGGGGTGAAGGCCCCCAGTCCTGCCATCTTAGCACCCAGAGACAGGGTGTAATAGGATGATGCTGCAGGCAAAGTACACTGAAATACAGAAGATTACATGTTCTCAAAAAGAAAGAAAGTAAAAAGTTTAATAACATTTTTAAACATATAACCCCAGGCAAAATATTAAAAGTTCAAATCCCCCTTTTCCCATTTATCACATAAAAATGTAAGCAATAAAAAATAAACATAATTAGTATACCCAAGTCAAGTTCAAACTATTAAAATATTACATTTATCTTCCATAGTCAAAAGAAAGGCTTAATGCCAGGATTTCAGTTTTTGGTTGCCTCGCCTCTCAAACAAAACAGAATAAAAAGTCATCAAAAAGTTGTAAGTGCCCCCAAAATAGTAGCAAAGACTACAGATATACTTTGCAAAAAACAAGCCCTCACACAGCTTCATCGACTGAAAAATAAAAAAGTTATGGTTGTCAGAATATAGATCTATCTATGTACAGTATATACAGTACGTTATAATAAACATGCTATGCACATTGAATGGTGTAGATGAGAAAAGTAAAAAGGGGTAACGTTTCTTTAAAGGGAATGTCCACCTATGTGTGTCCAATTGCCACCATAGATCATCCTTATAAGCCTCTAATGCCCCAACATTTTGTTGGTGTTGAGGCTTGCTGTTGGTGGAATTACCAATATGAAGGACTAAAGTTTCCATGATTCTCCCTTCTGAAAGACATTGGGAGAGATTTATTAATCTGGTGCAAAGGAAATGTGCCGTAGTTCCCCATAGCAACCAATCAGACTCCTCCTTTCAATCTTCATAGCTTCTTTGAAAATGAAAGGATCTGATTGGTTGCTATGGACAGCTAAGCCAGTTTTCCTTTGCACCGGTTTTGATAAATTTCCCCCATTGCCTCTATTTACAGCTAGTTGTCTATTTTAAGGGGGTACACACACAGATTAAGGGAAATTTGTTAGCAGTTTTGACAATGCTAAACTGCTGACAGCAGAAGGTAAGGGCTAGGGAGAAGAGCACGAATAAACATTTTGTGGACCTTTTATTATTAGGAGTAGGGTGAATATGACATTTTATTCTGCGAGATTCTGCTCCAAGAAGTACTGTACCCAGGAGGTGGAACATGTGAAGTATTCTCTGCATTGAGCTGCTTCACGGCCCCTCCTCTCTGCTCTGAGTGATAGCTATAGTGGTCTCCCGATTGAAGGATATAGCTGTCACTCCGCAGAGAGGGGATGGGTTGTGGCACAGCTCAATGCGGAGTGCTGAGTACACGTTACAGTGAAACTAGCTTCCAGTGCACTTAAAGGGGTTGTCTGAGATAATTAAAAATCTCAGACAAGCCCTCCATTTGGCTAAAATAAAAAATGTGCATGACCTCCATGGCTATGAATACAGCCAGGATCATGGCATTGGTTATCAGCCAATTACATGTTGTCCCCTTGCCTTGATCACACAGTAATACTTACACCTGTTTGGTCCTCAAGAGTAATAAAAGACATGCAGCTACTTTACTATCTGGTTAACAGAGGACCCCCTCTTATTAAAAAGGAATTCCCTGATATGCTAACAAAAAATTGGTTTTCTAAACCAATAAAACGCCCACTAAACAGAATGCTAGAACTAATACACTATTCCTCACATTGCTTAGAAATGTTCATAAACCTAAATATTCTCACATTGAATGAGAATAACACTAAAGCACTTGCTATTTTATATTCAGAGGCAAATAGGAAGAATTGTAGAAAGGATACATTTTATAAAGAATGGATTTGCCAGGGCGTGGCCTGCAGCCGAGCTGAAAGGAGGCGAAGGTACCGAGCTCCAGGCCCACATTTAATATCGCCTTTAATTAATTTTTTTAAATTTAATTTAATTTTTTAATATCGCCTTAAATTTATTTAATTTGCTAATGAGCTGTTAACTACTCAACTTGGGAGCATACAACAGACCCTCTGTTTTTTCATACAATATCTAAGTTCAGCTTCCTCCTGCACGCCATTCTGCTTACATTACATCATGGTGAAAGTTGGGAAGCCAGATTTGCCAAGTTCGCTAAAGTCTCACAAAACGCAGCATTATCTGCAGAAATACCGTAACAAACCCCCAGCTCACCCTGCAGATGCCCAAAAACACCAAATAACGGCTTCTCAGACAGCTGGGATGGAAAGTCTTCAGCCAGAATTACATGTTAGAGATGAGTCCCATGATGTGGATACACAGCTCCAAACTACCCATAAGACTTTACAGAAAATTATTGAAATAGCACTACAACCGGTCCTGTCTGAGCTTTCCGATATTAAATTAGATATTAGGGAGATTGGTGTTCAAGTGGAGGAATTAGAAGAAAACCAGATGTCACTCATTAACCACGGTGCTGCTACTTCACATTCCCTGCTTACCTGTCAATTACATTTAAACAACCTGTTGTCCTATGTCGAAGATCAAGACAATAGAGGCAGGAGAAATAACTTACGCATAAAAGGGGTCCCAGAATCTACTACAACTTCTGATGTTCTGGACATTACATATTCCATATTGCGCTCCCTTCTACCTCCAGAGATTGCGGGCCATCTGGTAGTAGAGCGAGCCCATACAGCATTGAAGCCCAAACCCAAAGAGGGTGACCCACCCAGAGACATCATATGCAAAATTCTTAACTTTCAACACAGGGATGCCATACTGAAAGCGGCAAGAGCCACAAAAGATTTATCTTACGAGGATTCACCCATCACATTTTTTCAAGATCTGTCACCCCCTCAACAAAGAGAGACAAATGAAACCGCTCACGGATGCCCTCCGATCAAAGGGTTATCCCTATCGTTGGTTGTTTCCATTTGGCCTAGCCTGTACAATTCAGGGTACCACCAGATATGTCAGATGCCCTGAGGACATTCTACCTTTCTGTGAAGCGATAGATCTGGAACCATCAGAGATCCCCTCTTGGGCTCAAATTACAGATGTTGCTGATCTCCCTAAATTACCCTTGATTTCTCCTTGGAAGACGCAGAAGCAGCGCAGTACCAAGAATCGTCCTTCCAACACAAATGATTGATCCTTATTAAGTTCTAATAAGTGTTTCTTAACTTTTGGCTTATGCCAAAACAGGGTACTTTATTCTTTGCTGTTGACAATGGTTGTAGTTCTGAGTAATGGCTCGGCCCAGCAAGGTCGGCCACAATGTCAGACGATCCTGGGCAGGGCCGCCATCAGGGGGGTACAGCAGAACCTGCTGTTTGGGGCCCAGGCGCAGAACCTGCTGTGGGGGGCCCGGGCACAGGGCCGGCGTCAGCACCCGGCAAACCCGGGCATGTGCCGGGGCCCTGAGCTCCTCGGCAGTGGCGTAGCTATAGGGGTCGCAGCGGTCGCATTTTCACTGGCACATGGGGGCACTGGGGGCATTTTTACTGGCACATGGGGGCACTGGGGGCATTTTTACTGGGACATGGGGGCACTGGGGGTATTTTTACTGGCACATGGGGGCACTGGGCGCATTTTTACTGGCACATGGGGGCACTGGGGGCATTTTCCTCACATGGGCACTGGGCATTCACTGGGGGGCACTGGGGGCATTTTTACTGGCACATGGGGGCACTGGGGGCATTTTTACTGGAACATGGGGGCACTGGGGGCATTTTTACTGGGACATGGGGGCATTGGGGGTATTTTTATTGGCACATGGGGGCACTGGGCGCATTTTTACTGGCACATGGGGGCACTGGGGGTATTTTTACTGGCACATGGGGGAACTGGGGGCATTTTTACTGGCACTGGGGCATTTTTACTGGCACTGGGGGCATTTCTTACTGGCACATGGGGGCACTGGACATTTTTACTGGCACATGGGGGCACTTGGGGGCATTTCTTAATGGCACGGGAGCACTGGGGGCATTTCTTAATGGCACATGGGGGCACTGGGGGGCATTCTTACTGGCACTGGGGGCATTTCTTACTGGTACATGGGGGCACTGGGGGCATTTCTTACTGGCACATAATTTGGGGGGCATTTCTTACTATAAAATAATTTGGGGGGCATCTATGGGGGTGGGACACTTTACTGGCACATGATTTTGGGGGGGAATCAATGGGGGGAACTTATGGTGCATTATTGGGGCGTTTCTTACTGGCACATAATTTGGGGGGCATCTATGGGTGGGGACTACTGGCACATTATTGGGGTGAAATTTTGGGGGCACTTCTGGCACATTATTGGGGGTAGTAAACTAGTAAACTTAGTAGTAAACTAAGATTTTTTTCTGTCAAACTGCAGAGATGAGAAATGGCTGAAAAATGGCGTCTGGTCTGAAAGGAGAAGATGAGGAAAGAGAAGATCTATATTAGAGGAGACGACACTGGATGTAAGAGGTATGGGACGCTGTATTATACTGGATGTAAGAGGTATGGGACGCTGTATTATACTGGATGTACGAGGTATGGGGCGCTGTATTAGGCTACATTCACAAGAACGTTGTGTTTTGCAGTCTGCAAATTGCGGATCCGCAAAAAAAGGATGATGTTCCGTATGGCATCCGTTTTTTTTTGTTTGCAGATCCACTGTAACAATGCCTATCCTTGTCCGCAAAACGGACAAAAATAGGAATGGACATACAGATGCGGACAGCACACAGTGCTCATTGAAGTGAGTGGGTCCGCATCTGAGCCGCAAAATATGCAGATCGGAGGCTGCAAAAACAACTGTCGTGTGAATGTAGCCGGGGGGGGCCCAAGCTGAACTCTTACACCAGGGCCTATGAGCCTTTAGCTACGCCCCTGCTCCTCGGGGGGCCCACTCAGCCGCTGGCTTTTTTTTTTAATTCATTTTTTATTTTTGCTGCTCCCTCCCGAGTTCCGTCCCACTGAGCCGCTTTAATGCCGGCTCTGAGTCCTCACTCACCCCACTGCCCTTTAACAGTGCCCAGCCACAGTCTTCTCCGCGGCTCAGCGGGTGCCGCCTACCTCCTTGCCGCGCTTCAGCTGTCTCCTCCTTCCCACCGCCTCCAGCAGAGGAGGAGACAGCTGAAGCGCAAGGGAGAGATGAAGACTGAGGCGGCGCCATCTTAGTGGCAGGTGCAGCGACAGCAGCCCAGCAACGCGGTGCAGTAAGTAACTTGCCCCAGCCAGCCCAGTCTGAAGGGTCATTTTGCTTGTATTTTCATCTCCAGCTCTGGGTCATTATTGAATAAGGTCATCTTCTGTACTTATGCATTGCAACCTGGGGGATGTAGGTCTGATGGAGGCACAAGACGCCAACCTGAGGTCTAATGGGGGGGGAGACCCTGATCTGAGGTCTGATGGGGCACAAGACGCTGACCTGAGGTCTGATGGGGGCACAAGACACCGACCTGAGGTCTGATGGGGCACGAGACGCCGACCTGAGGTCTGATGGGGGCACGAGACGCCGACCTGAGGTTTGATGGGGGCACGAGACGCCGACCTGAGGTCTGATGGGGGCACGAGACGCAGCCCTGATCCTGGGCAACGAATATACTTATGGAAATGTGTGACTCATTATATCAGTAGTTCTGTTCATGTAGTGAAGTTTGTGAGGGATCTATTTTATACCCTATTTCATTGCCCGTCTTTCCGGTGTGCTAGACAGGTTCGATTTGTTATAAGGATTTATATCCTGTTTCATTTAATACTGTTCCGTGTGTAATTACTTCTAACCTTCTTTGCCATGGCTAGTATTAACATGACCACCTGGAACGCGCGGGGACTTAACTCCCCCCAGAAAAGGTCCTGTATCCTACAGCATCTGAGATCCTCGCACTGTGATATCGCTATCCTGCAAGAAACACATTTCAAGAAGGGTAAAGTACCCAGTATTCCTCTCTCTTATTTCTCTCAATGGTTCCACTCCTGTTATGGTCCTTCTAAGACCAGAGGTGTAACCATTGCTGTTAAGAAAACTCTCCCCTTTATTTTGGATAATATGGTGTCAGACGCAGAAGTTAGATACATATTCTGGAAAGGTACAATTGCTAATACTAAGGTCACCATCGCAGGGCTATACACACCAAACAAATCCCCTGGCTGATTGCAACCTTAGAAATACTTAACTCATTTAAAGAAGGAATGTGCATCATAGGGGGAGACTTCAATGTGACCTTAGAGCCGACGATAGATTCCTCCTCCTCTCCCAAAAGAAATTAAGAGCCCTGAAACGGATGCTTAATACTTTAGCAGTTAGGGATGTCTGGAGACAAGTATTCCTCTCAGGTAAGGATTACACCTTCTACTCGGAAGCTCATAACACATATCAGAGAATAGATTACCTTTTCCTTTCCAGCCAAAATCTATCCTTACTTAAAGGGGTATTCCCATCTCACAAATGTAGTTTGTATAGTTAGATATAGCTATAACAATATTTTTACTAATATAATGTATTTATATAAAATGTACATGTCACGTACCGTGTGGTTATCGTGACACGTGTTCAATGTTGCTCATGTTTGTGCCCTGGTATTCCGGATTTGGTTGTATGCTGGTTGCCAGGGGCAACGTGTAAATTGGTGGTGTCTCGGTTGTTCTCCGTGACACGGCTTCCATGCTGCTCATGTTTGTGTCCTGGTATTCTGGCTGCGGTAGTAGGCCATGGTTGCCAGGGGCAACGTGTAGTTTTGGTTGCTGGTATGTTCCCTGATTGCATACTTCCCTCCTTCCCTGTCTGGTTCTCATGGGGTTAACATATTGACCTGGGTGTGGTCACTAGGTGCTTTTATTCTGTTGTTGCTAGCCTGGTGGTTTAGTTGTGCTTCAGCCTCCGTTGGTGCTGGAGCTATGCACCTTTCCTGGGATTCCATCTGCCCAGTCCTTGTGGCCACTTAATATGTCATCGAGGTCCTCTCATCCCCTTCCCTTATTCCTGTTATTTGGTTTATGTACGGGTGGGTGTTTGGTCTGTGACTGCCATGTGTCTTCTGACATGGAGTCCAGACATTTCCTGTATGTATGTGCCTTCGGTGAGAGGGCTCCAGGGTTCCCCGGAGGGGGAACAGCGATACTGTGAGTTGTTGCCGGTGAGCTGGTTCCTGGGTGTGTTGTGTGTACTGAGTCCTGTTAGGTGTTCGGGTTCCAGTACATGTGCCTGGGCTGCAGTCTTTGGTGTATGGACTGCTGGTGCTTCTATCAGCAGTATCAGCAGGTAAGTTGCCAGGTGCACCGGGACCATCCTGGAGGTGCAGCCAGTGAGTTCTGGATAAGTGCATCCCTACCATCTGGGGCTCTGTGAAGAATGGGGCTCACTGGGTTTCTGCCCTCTGGGTTTGGTTTCTGGTGTTTCCGGTGCACTTGGTTCAGTGGTTTTCCTTGCCACTGGCTTCTTGCCTGCTGATCAGTTTTCATCTCACTGTAGTGTATCGGTGTATGCTCGGTGTGGAGTTTCCCCTCCCACACCGTAGCGTGACAGTATGACATATTCGGCCACTTTGCGTGTTTTCCCTTTTCCCTGTTATGCCTTTACCTTCGGTGAGAGGGTGTCTGCATGTTGCGCCTGCTGTTTTTTGGTGTGCATGCTTGTCCTCCGGAGGGAGGGTAAAAGGGGTGGATCTGTTTCAGTTCGGGTCACAGTGACCGTGGTTGTTTGTTGGCTGGCTGCCTTTGACCTAGGTGGGGTTGGGGTTTGCTGGCGGCAGCTTTCTGTTACTTTTGTGATCTGTGTCCTGTGTCTGATTCTCCCCTCATCCATTTCTCAGTTCGCCTGTTTTTGGTGCTGTTTGCTGGTGGCATTCACTCGGTTTACTGGCTTAGGTGTTGCTAGTTCGGTGATGTTTGCTGGCTGCGGCCTGGTGTGTGTGAATAGGCACTGAGTGTGGATGTCTGTTCGGTTCTGGCACTTTTTGTGTTTGGTGTGAATCGACATTTTTTGTTTGTTAGGTGGTTTGTGTTCCACTTTGCTTCCCCTTGAAAATTTGGGAGAGGGGGAGTAAAGGGGGAGGTAGTGTCACGTACCGTGTGGTTATCGTGACACGTGTTCAATGTTGCTCATGTTTGTGCCCTGGTATTCCGGATTTGGTTGTATGCTGGTTGCCAGGGGCAACGTGTAAATTGGTGGTGTCTCGGTTGTTCTCCGTGACACGGCTTCCATGTTGCTCATGTTTGTGTCCTGGTATTCTGGCTGCGGTAGTAGGCCGTGGTTGCCAGGGGCAACGTGTAGTTTTGGTTGCTGGTATGTTCCCTGATTGCATACTTCCCTCCTTTCCTGTCTGGTTCTCATGGGGTTAACATATTGACCTGGGTGTGGTCACTAGGTGCTTTTATTCTGTTGTTGCTAGCCTGGTGGTTTAGTTGTGCTTCAGCCTCCGTTGGTGCTGGAGCTATGCACCTTTCCTGGGATTCCATCTGCCCAGTCCTTGTGGCCACTTAATATGTCATCGAGGTCCTCTCATCCCCTTCCCTTATTCCTGTTATTTGGTTTATGTACGGGTGGGTGTTTGGTCTGTGACTGCCATGCAGGGTTGCCAACCTTCCTTTAAAATTTTTCTGGACACCTGAACCAAAATTTACGGACGGCCCAAAATTTTTACGGACCTAGGCCACACCCCCTTTTTAGAGGACACGCCCCCGTCCACGCCCCAGAATAAAGAGGATTGTTTAGTAGTTAAAAATAAAATATGGCATATGGCAACAAAATCAACAATTTTCAGCTGTTACATCCCTGCCATTCTAGTCTGAGTGCTTTGTTTATATGGCTGCAGTGATGATGCCTGTGACACGCTGGACTTTCTGGCAACATTGCAGCTGCCATGTAAACAAAGACTGACAGGCATGTAATGGGCAAGTGTGCACAGTTGTCACAATGTTGGTGATGTGCACACTGATGTGCAGGTGTATGGCATGTGCCCACTGCAGCCAGTCCTCAGCATTAGAGCACTTATTGGTGATTGGCTGCAGAAGTAACATACCATATACCGACAAGTCCTTGCTGCAGTTTAACAGACCAGAGCTGCATAAAATGGCTCTGAGGACATAGGACATATTTGGATGGACATTACATTCACCACTACCAAACATACAAGATGACACATCACCACATACCTCTTAAATCCAGTGACGTCTCCCTGATGTAGATCTTCTCTTTTCTCATCTTCTCTATTTGGCCCAGAACGCCATGACGAGTTCTTTCAGCCCCATCTTCTCTCTGCAGAGTTTGCCACAAAGACACCTTAGATTACCAACTTTTACTGTTATCCTGCTGCTGCCTAAAATACTGTGCCCACTGTTCTCCCCAATGTCCCCAAATACTATACTGTAGATATAACAGTGCCACATAGGTAGGACCCCATATAGTTACAGTGCTCCCCAAAGTCCCACTGATCCTATTAATTCTCTCCCAGAGTGCCCTCCTTAGTAATAGTGCCCCAATAGTGATAATGCTCCACAAGTAGCCCTTTTAGCAGTAGTGCCCTCCATATTGTACTAATAATAGTAACACCCCCAATAGTACCCCTGGTAGTAGTAATAATTCCCCATAATAGAAATCATTTTTCCCATAGCGCCTCCAGTAGTGCTCCCAGAAATAATAAGGACCCACTGTAATGGTCCCAGTAATTATAATACCCTCCAGTAGCTTAAATGGTTCCCTCTAGTGCCTCCAGTAGTTCTGGTAGCCTCCAATAGTACCCCCCAGTTTAGATCGCTCCATGTAGTTCCCCAAGAATTTAGATAGCCCTATGTAGTTCCCCAGTAGTTTAGATTGCCCCCTGTAGTTCAGTTAGCCCCCATAGTGCCCCCAGAAGTTAGATAGCCCACTTTAGTCCAGATAGCTCCCCTAGAAGTTAGATAGCCCCCTTTAGTTCAGATAGTGCCCTCAGTAGTTTAGATAGCCCCTTGTAGTTCAGATAGTCCCTGTAGTGCCACAGTAGTTTAGATAGTCCCCTGCAGTTCAGGTAGTCCCATAGTGCCCCAGAAGTTTGATAGCCCCCATTGTGCCCCCAGTAATTATATTGTCCCCTTAAGTACCCCCAATAGCTTTACTATATACTATAGTGGCCCCCCAGCAGTTTAAATGCCCCCTAAATTCCAGCAGAACCAGCTCCGCTGCTATACAAGTCCCACTGTAGCATGGCACTGGCGGCAATGCTGCAGGCAAAAGACTAAGAAAAATAGCCAGGCTTTCATCGGTGGTCAGTGTGGGGCTCCTCCTCCTCCTCTCCAGTGTGAGCGTCACTCCCATTTCCCTTCTTTGCACACGCATGCGCAGTGCAGAGTAGGGTTGTCATGATATCAGAATTTTGAGTTCGATACCGATACGTACAAAAGTATCACGATACTCGATACTGATACGATACCTTGCCAAAATAAATAAGAACCTATTAATGCCACCCTGGCCCTTATCTGTGCGCCCCTCACCCCCCCCAGACCTTGCTTTTGACCCTGCTCTGTGCACCACCCTGGCCCTTTCAATGCGGCCCCTGGCTCTTATCTGCGCCCCTTTGGCTGTGCCTACCTGGCCCCTGTCTGCACCCCTGGGATCTGGCCCTTGTCTTTGTACGCCTCTTCCTGGTCTGCGCCCCTGGGCCCTTATCTGTGTCCCACTCCCTCTTTGTCTGTGCCTCTCTGGTTCTTGTCTCTGCTGTCCCCTGTGTGCGCCACCCTGGCCCTTATCTGTGCACCCCTCACCCCCCCTTCCCCCCCAGGACCTTGCTTGTGACCCTGCCCCTTACCCCTTATCTGTGCGCCACTGGCCCTTTTCAGTGTAGCCCCTAGCCTTATCTTGGTCCCCCAGGCCTTGTTTGCACAGGTGTACTGTGACATCACTGTGCTTATTATCCCTGGACTGTGACATCATTGTGCTTATTATCTCGGTACTGTGACATCACTGTGTTTATTATCTCTGTACTGTGACATCACTGTGTTTATTATCTCTGTACTGTGACATCACTGTGTTTATTATCTCTGTACTGTGACATCACTGTGTTTATTATCTCTGTACTGTGACATCGCTGTGTTTATTATCTCTGTACTGTGACATCGCTGTGTTTATTATCCCTGTACTGTGACATCGCTGTGTTTATTATCCCTGTACTGTGACATCGCTGTGTTTATTATCCCTGTACTGTGACATCGCTGTGTTTATTATCCCTGTACTGTGACATCGCTGTGTTTATTATCCCTGTACTGTGACATCGCTGTGTTTATTATCCCTGTACTGTGACATCGCTGTGTTTATTATCCCTGTACAGTGACATCGCTGTGTGTATTATCCCAGTGCAGGAAGAGGTAAGTGGTCTGTGTTTGTGTGTTTGTTTTCTATTTTTCAGGGTCGTGAATGCAGAGGACTACGTCGGATTCGGTGGACTACGTCGGACCAGCTTTTTTTTTTTAATAAAATGGTCAAACAGGGGTCTCGGGGAGTGTTTATTTCAATAAAATGTTTTATACTTGTGTGTGTATTTTTTTTTTACAATACTACAGTTTTAGTAATCATGGCTATCTACAGACGGCCCTGATTACTAATACTGGGCTTAGTGCTTGCCGGTATGGCAGGCCAGCACTAACCCCAACATCTATTACCTCGGCACCCACCGCCACCAGGGGTGCCGGGAAGAGCCGGGTACCCGCAAGACCGGACCTTCTAAATTGAGGGTCTGGCTCTGGGGCGGCTGCAGGCTGGTACCATTAGGCTGGGAAGGGCCAATAACCGTGTCCCTTCCCACCCTGGTAGTGCCAGGCTGCCGCTGCTGGTTGTATCTGGCTGGTGAAGGAAAAAAGGGGGGACCCCACGCCTTTTTTTAAAAAAAATAATGAAATTTTTGAAAAAAAAAATGGCGTGGGGTCCCCCCCTTTTTTCCTTCACCAGCCAGATACAACCAGCAGCGGCAGCCTGGCACTACCAGGGTGGGAAGGGACACGGTTATTGGCCCTTCCCAGCCTAATGGTACCAGCCTGCAGCCGCCCCAGAGCCAGACCCTCAATTTAGAAGGTCCGGTCCTGCGGGTACCCGGCTCTTCCCGGCACCCCTGGTGGCGGTGGGTGCCGAGGTAATAGATGTTGGGGTTAGTGCTGGCCTGCCATACCGGCAAGCACTAAGCCCAGTATTAGTAATCAGGGCCGTCTGTAGATAGCCATGATTACTAAAACTGTAGTATTGTAAAAAAAAAAATACACACACACAAGTATAAAACATTTTATTGAAATAAACACTCCCCCAGACCCCTGTTTGACCATTTTATTTAAAAAAAAAAAAAAAAAGCTGGTCCGACGTAGTCCACCGAATCCGACGTAGTCCTCTGCATTCACGACCCTGAAAAATAGAAAACAAACACACAAACACAGACCACTTACCTCTTCCTGCACTGGGATAATAAACACAGTGATGTCACTGTACAGGGATAATAAACACAGTGATGTCACAGTACAGGAATAATAAATCTCAGATCAACACATTGTGCCCCCATCAGACCTCAGGTCAGCGTCTTGTGCCGCCATCAGACCTCAGATCAGCGTCTTGTGCCCCCATCAGACCTCAGATCAGCGTCTTGTGCCCCCATCAAAGCTCAGGTCAGCGTCTTGTGCCCCCATCAAAGCTCAGGTCAGCGTCTTGTGCCCCCATCAGACCTCAGGTCAGCGTCTTGTGCCTCCATCAGACCTCAGGTCAGCCTCCTGTGCCCCCATCAGACCAGCCTCCTGTGCCCCCATCAGACCAGCCTCTTGTGCCCCCATCAGACCAGCCTCTTGTACCTATATATATATATATATATATATATAGTGTATGTGGTGTGGAGTGGAGTGGAGTGAGGACATACACTGTGCACGTGTCTGTGAGGGGATTGGAATTGTATGTTGTATGGACCAGGCTGAAGTGTGTTTCTTACTTGGCCAGTTTTTTATTCACATCATTTTTGTATGTATGTATATATATATATATATATATATACACACACACACACACAAAAATGATGTGAATAAAAAACTGGCCAAGTAAGAAACACACTTCAGCCTGGTCCATACAACATGCAATTGCACAGTGTATGTCCTCACTCCCCTCCACACCACATACACAGGTACTGCATGTTCCCTAACCTCAAAAGTGAAACTTGAGGCTGCAGCACACAGGAATGTCACTTACCATTGTGATGTCACAATCTCTGATAAAACAAGTCTTCTCTCCCACAGTAGAGTAGGGTAGATGCTGGAGTGGAGTTCCTAGTGAAGGTAAAGGACCTTTCATGACGTCAGGACCATGTGCTCAGTCACATGTGTGGGCGGGGTTAAGCTGCTGTGGCCTGTGTTCTTCCTCCGCACCACTCAGCCCTCTCTGCACCACTCAGCCCTGCAGCCGGCCGGGTTCGGGTATGTACACAGTCTCGTCCCGTCTCGCTGCACTGCGCGCGCATGCGCAGTGCAGACTTCAGAGTTTGGCCTTCAGGTTTTACGGACGGTGTTTTTTTCTGCCGGACGCTACGGACGGCAGATGAAAACACCTGGGTTTTGCGGACTGTCCGTAAATTTACGGACGGTTGGCAACCCTGCTGCCATGGCAGTTGGTATTGTCTTCTGACATGGAGTCCAGACATTTCCTGTATGTATGTGCCTTCGGTGAGAGGGCTCCAGGGTTCCCCGGAGGGGGAACAGGGATACTGTGAGTTGTTGCCGGTGAGCTGGTTCCTGGGTGTGTTGTGTGTACTGAGTCCTGTTAGGTGTTCGGGTTCCAGTACATGTGCCTGGGCTGCAGTCTTTGGTGTATGGACTGCTGGTGCTTCTATCAGCAGTATCAGCAGGTAAGTTGCCAGGTGCACCGGGACCATCCTGGAGGTGCAGCCAGTGAGTTCTGGATAAGTGCATCCCTACCATCTGGGGCTCTGTGAAGAACGGGGCTCACTGGGTTTCTGCCCTCTGGGTTTGGTTTCTGGTGTTTCCGGTGCACTTGGTTCAGTGGTTTTCCTTGCCACTGGCTTCTTGCCTGCTGATCAGTTTTCATCTCACTGTAGTGTATCGGTGTATGCTCGGTGTGGAGTTTCCCCTCCCACACCGTAGCGTGACAGTACAGTTTAGAAGATTTGCCTATTTGTATTTCCATTGCCCCACATACATCAGTCAGGCCGTTGCCCCTGGTTAAGGCCACAGCGGCCATGTAGTAGTGGTGGATGGCTTGCTCCTGTTCAAACCCGCTCTGAGGTAACTGCTGTATTGTGAACACACATTGCATGAGCATGCGGAGACACATCTTAGGGTTGCAGCATTTTTGTCTGCGCTTCCAAAACGCAGAGAAACGAATCCTGTTCCAAGATCAATTCATCTCTATGGAGCAGGATCCGTTTATAAAGTCTGCATTTTGGATGGATCCTGACCATTCCATTTTGGACTGGTAGCGTCCAAAACACAGATGTGAAAGTACTCTAAGATGTGTCTACGCATGCTCATGCAACGGTACGTATTATATAAATACATTATATTAGTAAAAATATTGGTATAGCTACAGTGCCTTGCGAAAGTATTCGGCCCCCTGGAACTTTTCAACCTTTTGCCACATTTCAGGCTTCAAACAAAAAGATATAACATTTTAAATTTTTGGTGAAGAATCAACAAGTGGGTCACAATTGTGAAGTGGAACGAAATTTATTGGATCATTTAAACTTTTTTTGTAATAATAAAACTGAAAAATGGGGCATGCAAAATTATTCGGCCCCCTTGCATTAATACTTTGTTGCGCCACCTTTTGCTGAGATTACAGCTGCAAGTCGCTTGGGGTATGTCTCTATCAGTTTTGCATATCTAGAGACTGAAATTCTTGCCCATTCTTCTTTGCAAAACAGCTCAAGCTCTTTGAGGTTGGATGGAGAGCGTTTGTGAACAGCAGTTTTCAGCTCTATCCACATATTCTCAATTGGATTAAGGTCTGGACTTTGACTTGGCCATTCTAAGACCTGGATACGTTTATTTTTTAACCATTCCATTGTAGATTTTGCTTTATGTTTGGGATCATTGTCTTGTTGGAAGATAAATCTCCGTCCTAGTCTCAGGTCTTTTGCAGACACCAACAGGCTTTCATCCAGAATGGTCCTGTATTTGGCTCCATCCATCTTCCCATCAATTTTAACCATTTTCCCTGTCCCTGCTGATGAAAAGCAGGCCCAAACTATGATGCTGCCACCACACCACCATGTTTGACAGTGGGGATGGTGTGTTCAGGGTGATGAGCTGTGTTGCTTTTACACCAAACATTTCCAAAAAGTTTGTTCATCTGACCAGAGCACCTTCTTCCACATGTTTGGTGTGTCTCCCAGGTGGCTTGTGACAAACTGTAAACGAGACTTTTTATGGATATCTTTGAGAAATGGCTTTCTTCTTGCCACTCTTCCATAAAGGCCAGATTTGTGAAGTGTTCGAACTGATTGTTGTCCTATGGACAGACTCTCCCACCTCAGCTGTAGATCTTTGCAGTTTATCCAGAGTGATCATGGGCCTCTTGGCTGCATCTCTGATCAGTCTTCTCCTTGTTTGAGATGAAAGGACCTGGGGCTTTGTAGCAGCTACCGCCCCATTTCATTGCTTAAAGAAGAACTCCTGCAAACATTTTTATTCTCTGACCTGTTAGAAAGGTGCATGATATATTCTGTAGTGATTGTCATTTTCTTATCAGTGACTGATTCTGTGAGTAAAAACCTCTCTTCTTATTGTAGCTGGGTCATGTGACCAACTCCCTGACCTCCAACTGACCCAGGACAGAAAGCCAGTAACTGCTCTATTCATTCCTATGGGAGCCTCACTTTCAGTCTCATAGGAATACATAGAGAATTAGACTTCCTGTCCTCACATAAGTCTATGTGTGATTTGGTGGGTCTAATTGCTGGTCACATGACACAGATAAGAAACTTCAGGATGATATAAGTCAAAAATTCAGACAATGGTAAGAAAATTACATTCACTACAGATTATATCATGTACATTTCTAGCAGGACATGGAATACATTTTTTGTCGGGAGTTCTTTAATGCTGATATTAAACTATATGCCAAGCTCTTAGCAAATAGATTGCAGCCCCTCTTACCTCAACTGATTGATTCGGAACAAGTGGGATTTATTAAAGGTAGGGAAGGGAAAGATAATACCTTAAGGGTTCTACACCTCATCCAATATGCGAAAAACGAAAAGACCCCTCTGGCCTTACTATCTACCGATGCAGAAAAGGCTTTTGACAGGATTGACTGGGTTTTTATGGAAAAGACATTAGCAAGATTTGGGCTCCCTGCTAATTTCATTAGGGCCATTCTCTCACTATATAAGAATCCCTCAGCATCTCTTAGGATAAACAGTAGCCTATCCGCAAACTTCCCAATATTCAACGGGACGAGACAAGGGTGTCCTTTGTCTCTGCTACTATATGTCCTCACTATGGAAACCCTTATACAACATATAAGACAACACTTAGACATTAAGGGCATCAAGATAGGGGGAAAAGAACACTTGACAGCAGCCTTTGCTGATGATTTACTTATTCTTACATCTAACCCGGAGAGGTCTTTTTCTGCCCTAGCAGAAATATTTGAAGTGTTTCATTATCTCTCTAATTTTAAAATAAACCCTTCTAAGTCTAATGCCTTAAATATCACATGTTTGTTCAGGTCAGTTGACAGGGCCAAAGCACACTCCTCCTTTACATGGTCTTCATCATCTATTCCATACTTAGGATTACAGTTGTCGCCCTCTCCCGCCGATTGGTTCACCCTTAATTACACTCCTCTTATTCGTTGAATTGAAGATACGATGAAGTCATGGAAAATTCCATATATCTCGTGGCTGGGTAGAGTTAACCTTTTAAAAATGATGATTGTTCCGAAACTTCTGTACATGTTTCAAGTTATGCCTATATTTCTGCCACGCTCCTTTTTTCTCAAAATACGCAGCATGTTCTTGAAATATCTATGAAACAATGGCATTTATAGAGTAGCTCATGCTACACTAATCCAGCCAAAGAAGAAGAGAGGAGTGGGCTTTCCTAATATGGAAAAGCTCTATGAAGCAATACAGATGTCGAGGATCATAGATTGGCATAAGCAACCCCAAGCTAAATTATATGTCAGTGTAGAAGAGGAAGTGGCAGGATTTTCTAATAACTCAAGCTCTGATTTGGGTCAAACTTGGTAAACGCCTGCCCTCAAACGTCTCAAATCTGACAAAGGTCCTTCTTACATCCTTGAAGTCGTTATCACAGATTAAGGGCTTATGGTCTTATCCATCACCTATTATGAAACTTGGAGATCTACTAGGGCTTGCCTCTCCATTCTCGGGGTTGTGGACGTCCACATAGCATTCACTCAATAGACAAATTTTGGGTGATGTCTTGGTAGATGGCACTTTCCCAGATCTGTCTCTTCTGCGTACTAAAACCCATTGTTCAGAAGTAAACATTCTCACTCATTCACATATGCTGTCTAGTTTTTCTGCTCTTCCTGACAAGGGAAATATATGTAGAGATCCTTCATGGTTTGAAAAAATAGCAGCCCAAACCTCCTCAACCCCAAAACTGATCTAAAAAATATACTCAGAGCTCCTACCTTCTTCTCTAGAGACAAAACTACCGTATATTGGGGCTTGGGAAAAAGAACTGGGTATCACGCTATCTACAGAGGAAATTAAAGACATCTATTTTAAGTGTTGTTGCCCTTCCAGGTGTATAACCCTTGAGGAAACCTCATATAAATTAGTGAGCCGATGGTATAAAACACCAGTAACACTTCACGCTATGTACCCTTCTGTCCAACCTGTTTGCTGGAGATGTTTGTCAGCCACAGGGACATATGTGCATATTTGGTGGGATTGTAGTCTCATTAAAAATTATTGGAAGGCTGTAGAAGAAGTCATACTCAAAGTCTGCCCTAGTTCTCCAAAATTGTCTACCCTGATTTTGTTCTTGAATGTTTTCCTCACATCCCAAACCCGCTTCAATTCCTCCTTATGGACCCAACTAATTCTGGCTGCCAAGGCAATGATCCCCTTATACTGGAAACAGGTGTCAGCGCCACCAATTCTACAGTGGATACATAAAGTAGGGCAGATAGCTAGACTTGAAGAAATCAGTACTACCTCAGCGAGATCTCACGAGAAATATCTAAAAATATGGTCGCCATGGCTCACTTTCTCTACGCAAGGGGATCTCCAACCCTACTTATCCACCAGATAAACGAGATTATTCTTGATGTGTTCTGGAGTTCTCCCCCGTGCGTTCTAGTCCTCAAATATAGAGACAACTTGTTGTTCAGCCTTTAATATTTTTTGTTCACTTATATTGGTTATGCTGTTCTATAGGTAGAGTCTCTCCCAGAAAGTTGTTCAGTTCTAATCTTAATTAAGATAAGAATCGGACTTTGCCGGGTGTTAATTTTCCCTCCCGGGTCCCACTTTTTTCTCTGTGAAAATTCTTTAAGCACATGTTTTTTATTTGCCTACTATTGTAATGTATGATCAAAATGTTTGTTTATTCTTTATTGAAAAACAATAAAAAGATATTCGACAAAAAAAAGGAATGGATTTGCTGTACTATACTTAGCATTGCTCAGGATTACAAGCACAGACTTTCGACAACAAAATAGCATGAAATAAAGATGACTATGCAGAATAGATGGATATCAGTGGTACCTAACCCTAGACATCTCCAATGTGCTGTGGGTAAGGCACTAGACGTCTCAACATACATTTTGCCTAGTGTTCGCTTTATCAGAGGCAATTAGTGGTATAATAACAGGGGAATATATAGAAAAATTACCTATGGTATTCAGTGACTCACCTGGTTTGAGTAAATCAGCTGTTATTCTTCCATTCTGTATAGTCCTATAGGGGTATAGGCTCCATATGCTAACCATATTTAGGGTACTGCATTTTCTATAAAAGAAATCATATAAAATATAAAAAATAACACAACTACAAAAAGGCCTGTTTGTCCTCTGAGCAAAATGCTCCAAAAAAATCACAAAACAGCATAAAAACGCTGTAAGAAACCTATGCGTGACACCAGCCTAACACTGTCAAATCAGAGTTGGCAGAGTCACACTGTGTAGGTACACACCCCTTTTACAAGGGGAATGGTAAAGCATTATTGTCAACTTATTCATAAACAAACCGAACTCGGCTTTGGTTCCGACTGGTACCTTCGGAACTGAAGCCGAGTTTGGTTTTAAGTGTGGTTTTCCACTTTAAAAATCAACTACCGAAGTTTCAATGAAGTACGCGCGACTAACTAACTTCGGCTCAATGGATCCAACATACATTCTAAGGCTACATTCACACAACAGTTGTTTTCCTTGGCATCTGAGCCGCTTATTTTGCAACTCAGATGTGGACCCATTCACTTCAATGGGTCAGCAAAAAATGCGGACTGTACACCGTGTGCTATCCGCATCCGTATGTCTGTTCCGTAGCCCCGCAAATAAATAGAACATGCCCTATTCTTGTCTGTTTTTTGGACAAGGATAGGCATTGTTACAGAGGATCTGCAAAAAAAAAAGTATGCCATACGGATGTCATCCCTTTTTTTTTGTGGATCCGCAAAATACAACATTCGTGTGAATGTAGCCAAATACTGTACATAGACAAATCTCTGTACAGTATTATTCCGAAGTTTTGAACAAAGCGACTTTGGATTAAGCATCAGAAGCTCACTTTGCTCAACTCTAGTTGTGTGTGGCCTTAGGTCAGTTTTACATGAACATATTCAGTCTGGGAAACATGTTCCTTTTGACAGCTGTATTTCCTGGACTGACCACTACTCCTCTGACGTGAACTCACAGTATCATAATGATTTATGATGCTGTGTGTTCCTGCTTGACTTCTGGTCTATTGTACTGTATATATACATTACAAAAGAATGACAGTCAGGCAGGAACATACAGCATCATAAATCATTATGATACTGTGAGTTCACATCAGAGGAACAGTGTTCAGTCCAGCGGTCACAAGCAGCATGTTCCTGGACTGAATATTTAGGATGTTTGAGAGGATTTTTTTTGCTGGCATTTTTAGGGCCTTTTTATTAGGCAAAATACGCCATTTTTAGATGTTGGAAATTTAGAATTATTAGTAAACACAGAACAAACAGGCATTTTTTTAATTAGCATTTTTTTACCCTAACAATAAGTGAACGCTGTTGTTAAATATGTGAATGGGAGTTCTTCACAGATTATTAGGTATGAGTAGATACCAAAGCCAGACCTTGGCTGAACATGAGAGTTTTTTACTTTTCACTTTGTATTTTTGCTCTCATAAACGCAAAGATTTATTAGAATATTACAGCACACACAGAGCATAGAAAGTCTAGGAAGGAACAAGTAAGCTCCTGGATTATTTTGCTCGGTGGTAATGCTTTATGCAGTGTCTTAACTGTGTTATTGCAGCATGAGGATATGTGGGTGTCACCTGAAATATGAACGGGCAGATTAATCTGTAAATTACTCCGTTCTGCTTTAGCATTCACGACAAGCAAGAAACAATGGTTTTATTCATAAAGGTACCAATACTGCATCTTGTGTTCCTGCGCTGCATTCTGTTCAACCATTGTTATTATAGGGATAACAAAAATATGTATCATCTGGTTGCAGGATATGATATAAAAAATCCACAGACTAATAATAAAATGCCAGCAATACAAAATGGACCAAAAAGAATTGTGTTTACATATTACTGTGCAAAAAGTGATGCCAACTGGCAAAATGCATCGTAACGCAAACATTGGTTGCCATGGTTTAGAGAATTGTTGTGTACCAGCATCCATGTATGCCACCTTGTTCTACTCCCTGGTATGTAAAGGGTGTTGTACTCTTAGGTAGGCTGGTCGGGAACAGTTTGGCATGAAACAGGAGAAAAGCCGTAGGATAGACTGGTAGAGAGAACAGGTGGTGTGGAGGAGGGTGAGAGAACAGATTCATTTTTGGACAAGGAGCGGAGGAGTGGAAAAAACTGATGAGAGGAACAGAAAAATTAAGTGAAGACAGGAGGAGCGGAGGAGGATTCTGTTTAGGAAAGCCAGAGCAGAAGGAAGGGTTTAGAGGTTCTTGTTAATCATACTGTATAAAGAAGAAATGTAGGTAGAAATATCTACCGGACTAATTATGTGTAGCCATCGATATCTAGATTGTGAGATTCTATTGCAATTTTTGATTTGGCATATTATGTCTAATCTCTAGATTTTGGATTATTTCTATTTTTTGTAGTTTGAAAATTTTTCTTTTTATCCCCCATCATAATCAAATGCCTTACAACGCATATGAAAACATGATCACCCCTATTAAACCAGGCATACAGCGTGGTAAGGTTGATCATACTGATAAAAATGATACATGCCAAATGCTGAGAAAACTGTGTTTTTATTGATATGCAAATGACCTTCCTGGAGCACAGAGGGAGCAGCCAAAGCCCTTAGAGCACCAGTTTGTTTACACCTCTTCTGCTTTAGGCCTCTTTTACGCGATTAAGTTTTTCTCGCGGGTGCAATGCGTCATGCATCATTTCTGCATTGTGTGAAAATCGCAGCATGTTCTATATTCTGTGTTTTTTAACGCAGCCCAGGACCCATAGAAGTGAATGATTCCTTAACTGCAATGGCCAGGCAAATCTAGTTTCAGTAAATGATGCCTGCTGACTGGAATGAATTACAGAGGTATCTTGAGAGGTGGTGAGTACGGCTCTATTGGGAAAATGGGGGTCTGTGTCCCTTGTTGTGCATTAATAACATTTTCTATGTTATCCACAAAGTGAAGCAGCCACACATCCCTTATATAATATAAGAGAGAGACGATTTTTTTGAGAGATATAAATATATATATATATATATATATATAGATTTAAATATATATATATTTATCTTTATTCTTCTTGTAGAATGTATATTCAGAAAATGTAAATGACCAATCCATCTGTCAAAGGCATAAGTTGAAGGTCTTGGGCCTTCAAGGGGTTTTACAGGATTTTTTAATTGATGACCTATCGTCAGGAACATCACTATAAAGGAAAACCGTGGCACTAAGTCTTCTTTCACACGAACGTTGTGTTTTGTGGTCCGCAAAAAAAACGGATGTTGTCCGTATGGCATCCGTTTTTTTTGCAGATCCATTGTAACAATGCCTATCCTTGTCTGCAAAACGGACAAGAATAGGACATGTTCTATTTTTTTTGCGGGCTACGGAACGGACATACAGATGCGGACAGCACACAGTGTTCTGTCAGTATTTTTTGCGGACCCATAGAAATAAATGGGTCCGCATTTTATCAGCAAAAAATGCAGATCGGAGCCCGCAAAAAATACTGTCGTGTGAAAAAGGCCTAATGTAGTGGTACAGCCTGGTACAGCAACCGCTGCATCTCCGTGCGGCCTGGTTTTGATGCTCCTTTCCTCCTCCTCACGTGTTTCGCTATTAATCGATCACCAAGGCGATTGCAATGAGACAACAATATGCTTGCACTCATCCAATGCTGCAGGAACTGAATGTGCACCTGGAAAAGTTGCTGATACTACAGTCCCTCCCTTTCCATGTCGAGTCCCAAGCTATCATTACTTCTCTAAAATAAAAAGCTGTACCAGCCATGCACACGTATGTTGAGCAGAAGATGGGCCAGTCCTTGAGCCTGTTGGCATCTGGTACAGTGCATGCCAGCGCTGACATGTGGAGCTGTAACTATGGTCAAGGACAATATATGTCCTTTACAGCCCACTCGGTAAATGTAGTTCCGGCACAGGCCCACCAGCAACTTGGCCAGGTGATGGCAATGTCGCCTCTGCATAGTAATCGTGGGATTTCTGCGCCAATGTCCTCCTCTGCCTCCTCATCCTCCACCTTGTCCTCAGCCTCCACCGTAGGCACAGTTCAGAGTGGTCCTCCACCATAGCACCTATGCCAAACATGGTATTATCACACGGTTATGCACTTGGTCAGCCTGGGTGAACTGAATCACAACGGGGAGGAAATGTTCAGTGTCATCAACCAAGTAATTGAATCCTGGCTGTCTCCTCGCCAACTGGAGATAAATGGGAATGTGACGTGGTGTCTACATCTCATGGAAACCTGAGCCCCGTCGAGGCTAAACTGGCACAGGAGGAGGATGAGGACAAGGAGGAGGACATAATTGACCAGGAATTCTATACAAAACTAGTTGATTTATCTGCCCAAGCGACCGGAGAGGAGCAGGAGTAGCTAGAGGGAGATGACGAAGATAATGCAGATGACCCTAACAGACTGTGCCTGTATGAAGTGGAGATGGGAGTCCCTCAGGGAGTCCCTCAGATTCCTTTGTGCAAATGGTCAGAAATGCAGTGCTATGCAAATGGGACTTTACAAAACACTAGTCGGACCACACATGGGGTATTGTGTACAATTCTGGACTCCTGTGAACAAGGCAGACATAGTAGAGCTACAGAGCTTTTAGAGAAGGGCAACTAAAGTAATAACTGGAATGGGTAAACT
Organism: Rhinella marina; assembly: GCA_900303285.1. Classification (NCBI taxonomy): domain Eukaryota; kingdom Metazoa; phylum Chordata; class Amphibia; order Anura; family Bufonidae; genus Rhinella; species Rhinella marina. Next base: position 40,193 of record ONZH01024642.1, read on the forward strand.
ACAGTAGCCAGAAAGTAGTGTTGAGTGAAGCAAAACATATGACGTGGAATTCGGTCCAAAGTTTAGAAAAACTTTGATTCACGGCAAATCCAAAATTTCTAGCGCTTCGTGGTAATGAATCAGTTCTTCCTAAAATGGTGGCTGCAAAGTGAAATTAAGAAGCCCAGGAACACGAGATCACCCATAATGCTGTGCAGCTAGCCAATCCGCTAGTCATCCTCTGTGATGTCACAGCCCTATAAAACCCTCATCCCACACGGTCTCCACCATCGTCCATCGTCCTGTGAGCTGAGCATAGAGAGAAATGTGACAATGCACTAGGAACAGTGTTGATGAAAACGATGAATAGAAGAATATTGGAGAAGGAAAGTGCAATGATAGTGCAGGAAGAGTGCATGGAGACTTATTCTGCATCATTTTTACTTGTTTATTCCTACATTTATTTATTCCTACATCGGCCGTAAACTAAGATATATAATTCCATACCAATAAGATGGAAGCATTTATTATTCTCATCAATATTAGATGATGTGGAAAATGAGGAAATGCAGATGGCAGAAGAAGGGCTCCAACCTGTAGGGCAGGAGAGCACTGGGGTTGGAGAACTGGGTATGCCAGAGCTGACTAATACACTGATATGCAAAAGGGTAACAATGTTTTGAACTTTTGACTTTCAGGCTCCATGTCTCACCATCCACTACAGCTTCGAACATGAGACTACCATCATTTTATAGACAATCACCTTGGCTATCTCATACATAAATTGACCTTGCAAGTATTTAGCATATGATTAGTTATGCAGATTCTTGTCATGTAACTGCATTTTTACTGTTTTGCTCCTAAAATTCTACATTTTCATTTTTATTATTTTGTTAGTATTTTGTAAATACTGCTTGAATCCTCCTGGGCATGCTTTTGATCAGATTCAACCATGTTTCAACCAAAAATTGTTCCCTGGTCTCTTCTACATGTTCCCAATGTTGGTGCATACTAGTCAACTCATTTTGGTACGAATACAGCTTTTTCTTCAACTCTAACCACAAGTGTTTGATTGGGTTTAGGTCTGGGGACTGTGGGGGCTACTTCATTGTCACTGAACTATTTATTTGCCAATCTCAACATATGCTTCAGGTCATTGTCCTGCTGGAACATTATGTCATCCTTTTCATACCCAAAGTACTTGAGTGTACAAAGTAACTCGTCTTGTAGGATACGCACATATAGCTCAGCATTGAGACCTCCATCGGTCCTGGTCAAGTATCCAATGCAAAGGCTGTGAAACAACCCAATGTCATCAGGCTTCCTCTACCGAACTTGACAGTTCTTTAAATTACTTGATCCGTTAGCCCCTTTTCCCTTGTTTCTCCCAGACCTATATGTACCCATCAGAGCCCAGTCTATTAACTTTCATCTCATTGCTCCAAATGTTCATACTTGTTTGCAGACTCAAGCTGACGCTTCTTATGATAATACAGAAGTTGAGGCTTCTCCACCTTTTTCGGGCTACCATTCCAGACTTGTGTAATGAGTGTCACACAGTGCTTGTATAGATGTCTGTGATCTCACTATTACAAAGCATATGAGCCACCTCCACTGCCTTGTTTGTCACAACAGAACTGATAGCCTTATGATGAGCTGACCTGTTGACTCCAATATTTTGCCTGGACGTCCACCTCTTGGCTTTGAAATTGATGGATGGACTTCATTTCGTATTCTTCCAACTGTCCTTGCACTCACATGATGCAGTTTGGCAATTTTCTTAGTTGAGATACCGCTGTCGATGAGCTGGATGATGCTGTTTCTCTTTTCTTGGGAAATCTTCTTCATGGCTACTCCTGAATTCGAACCAGTGACCTTTCATTTGGGAATCAGCCTAATAACACACTGAGCTAGGGAATGTGAGAATAGGTTGTAATTTGTAATATACAAGAAGAAAAAGATTGTTCCACCACCAGGAGCAAAACAGTAATAATGCAGTTACATGACAAGATTTGCACAACTAATTATATGGTATGCGAAGTAGTTGCAAGTCCAATTTATGTATGAGATAGCCAAGATGATTGTCTATAAAATGACGGTAGTCTCACATTTGAAACTATAGTGGATGGTGAGATATGGAGCCTGAAAGTCAAAAGTTCAAAAGATTGTTGCCCTTTTGCTTGTCAATGTAATCTGAGTCAAATAACCTGCAGGAGATTGCAAGCCAGAACAGCAATCATTTGCATATTGTGCACCACCTAACCAGCCAAACCCCATACCAGCAACAGCCCCCATTTAAAGGTATGATTCTTTATGGTAAGTGCAGTAAGACTATGGAGCTCTCTGCCTGAGGAGGTGGTGATGGTGAATTCACTAAAAGAGAGGGGGGTCTGGATGTATTTCTAGAGTGTAATAATATTACAGGTTATATATGGTCCTTAAGCCAGTTTTCAATCCAATTATAAAATATAGTTTCTAAGTTTATATTCTTTATTTTACCTATTAAGCGTTTATGAGGGACAGTATTTGACCTTTGCAAAATCCAAGAACATTACATCCATATCCACCCCTCTGTCCGGGCTTTTAAGCACCTCCTCATAAAAACAGATCTGGTTAGTCTGATATCTTCTATCCTTTGTAAACCCATGCTGGCTAAGCCTACAGTCCTTTTTGAATAGGAACACAAGTTGCTTGACACTGTACCATTCTCTACAACAGTGGTCCCCAACCTTTTTTGCACCAGGCAGCAGTTTCATGCAAGGCATTTTTCCCGTGGACAGAGGGGTGGGGGTGTCATGGGGGTTGATCACATGTAGTGACAGGAGGAGCTGTTGCAGTGCTGGGACATAGAGACTTGCTGTCATCATTCCAGTCCAGAAGAGGGAACCAATTCCCAGATAGAGATAACAGGGGAAGACAAAGCCTGCCTACACAGGAAGAGCAGTTCAGCCAGTGCCTAAAGAAGGAGAGGAGTGCAGTGCAGGAGATCCAGTGCATGGTCCCTTACCAAAGCTCAGGGGTGGTGTGATGTGGCCACCCAAGTAAAGTAATGCAGTCCAGAGAGGTACAGAGAGGCTGCAGAAGGCAAAGCATTGTTTGGCACTGAAGGAAGAGTGCAACACGGACCAGTGCAAGGGAGCAGAGTGTGGAGCACATGTGCCAGACAAGCAAGGCCTCAAAAGTGTCTGTCCAGATTCTCCATTGCAGCAAAGAGAAAGGTCCCGCCTTGGAGATATAGAGATCAAGCACCAGGAGGGTCCCTCACCTGCTATCAGGAACAGTAAGGACGGCTCCTGAGAGACTCTATAAAGTTAAACCAATTCCACAGAGACTGTAGTTATACCCTCCCTGCTATCAGCTTAGTTTCTTAATGAGACAGCGTGCCTATCTAATATATAAAGCTGAGTGCAGGGGCGGACATACCACCTGTGCAGCATGTTCAGCTGCACAGGGGCCCAGAGAGGGAGGGGGGGCCTTCCCAGTGCCAGCACAGGTGTGGGGGATGGGGCCCTGATGAGGACTTACTGTGAATCTGCTGCCATTCTGCCTTTACTCCAGAGCTGAAGGACCTGCGATGACATCATAATCTTTTAAACACAGGAAGTGGTGGTTGGACCTGTGATGAGGTCACCATCATATGACCAGTGCAGAGAAAGGCAGCTGAGCAGTGGAGACCTGTGATGCCATGTAAGTGCCAGAGACATGCTGGGAGATGTGGTTCTCCCCATTTTACCTCTTCCCTGCTTAGGGATAGGGAAATATGTAACTTAACTGGGACTGTATGTTAGAGGGGCTGAGGGGAGGGGAGGGGTGTTAGTTACATGGGACTGTATGTTACAGAAGATTGGGGGGAGATGACTGGTGTTATTTACATGGGACTGGATATTATAGAGGATTGGAGGGTAAGGAGTGATGGTATTTACATAGGATTGGATATTATAGAAGACTGGAGGGTAAGGAGTGATGTTATTTACATAGGACTATGTGTTGGAGGGGGATTTATGTTATTTACATGGGACTGTATTGTATAGAAGACTGGTGGGAGATCACTGGTGTTATTTACATGGGACCGTAATGTATAGAAGACTAGTGGGAGAGGACTGGTGTTATTTACGTGGGACTGCATGGTATAGAAGACTGGAGGGAGAGGTGTGATGTTATTTACATGGGACTGTATTGTATAGAAGACTGGTGGGAGAAGACTGGTATTATTGACATGGGACTGCAAGGTATAAAAGACTGGAGGGAGAGGAGTGATATTATTTACATGAGACTGCATGGTATAGAAGACTGTAAGGGAGAAAGGTTATTTACATGGGACTGTATCATATAGAAAACTGGTGGGAGAGGATTGGTGTTATTTACTTAGGACTGCATGGTATAGAAGACTGGAGGGAGAGGACAAGCATTATAAGTTATGGGGCACTACAGAGAATATTATAACTCTAGGGGGTACGGCAGGAGGCATTATAATTACAGGGGGCACTGCATGTGACATTGTAAATACTGTGGGCAGTGGTGGGCGGATTACTACTGAGAGCTCTGTAGAAGTGCCTTGTAGATTGGCCTTATTTCTATTAGGGGTGCCCTATAGGGGGACTTATTAGTAGTGAGGGCACTGTAGGGAGCCTTATTAACACTGGGGGTACTATGGGGAGGGGGGACTTCCGCCTAGCAGTGAGCCTGGTGACGTCACCGGCACTAATGGACAGGCTTTAGGGCTGCTCTAGCCTTTAAAGTTACCCATCAGTGCCGTGACGTCTCTGCTTAGCAGAGTAAAAATGTAAACAAAACAGCCCAGGGTAAGGGAGAGCGTGAGTATGAAAAGTCATAGGGGCTGAGTAGGGGGAGAAGGAGTTATGTCCAGGGGAGTTCAGGGGGCCTAGGTACATTCCTTGCACAGGGGCCCTCTGCTATCTGTGTCCGCCCCTGGCTGAGTGTATGTGTGTGTGTATGTCCGCTAAAGGAATCCGCACCGCTGCAGCTACAATCACAAAATTTGGCACACATGTACATCAGTTGTCCGGGAAGGTTTTAGAACAGTTTTCAGCTCTCCAGAACGTACCGTTCCTGAGATATTCCCAAAAAATGCATTAGCCAATAGTAGCATGGTCACATAACCCTTATCAGCCAATAGAAGCTCACAGGCAGTCTCCACACACCAGGTTTCTATGACAACCTAGCCAGTTCACTGCTGTAGGTCTGCATTAACCTCTTCAACCCCGGGCCTGTTTTCACCTTCCTGCCCAGGCCACTTTTTGCTAATGTGACATGTGTCACTTCATGTGGTAATAACTTTGGAACGCTTTTACTTATCCAGGCCATTCTGAGATTGTTTTCTTGTCACATATTGTGCTTCATGACAGTAGTAAATTTGTGGCAAAATATTTCAGTTTTATTTAAAAAAAATAATACCAAATTTAGCAAAATATTTGAAAAATTTGCAAATTTCCAAATTTCAATTTCTCTTCTTTCAAAATACATAGTAATACCTCCAAAAATAGTTATTATTTTACATTCCCCATATGTCTACTTTATGTTGGCATCATTTTATAAATGTCATTTTACTTTTTTCGGACGTTAGAAGGCATAGAAGTTTAGAAGCCATTTTTCAAATTTTCAACAAAATTTCCAAAACCATTTTTTTAAGCACCAATATAAAGTGATTTTGAGGGGCTTACATAATGAAACCCCCATAAATTGCCCCATTTTAGAAACTACCCCATCAAATTATAAAAAACTGCTGTTACAAACTTTACTAACCCTTGAGGTGTTCCACAAGAATTAAAGGAAAATGGAGGTGAAATTTCAAAATTTCACTTTTTTGGTAGATTATTCATGTTAATAATTTTTTTTCTTGCAACACAGCCAGGGTTAACAGCAAACTAAACCTCAATATGCATTGCTCTGATTCTGCAGTTTACAGAAATACCCCATATGTGGTGGTAAACGTCTCTATGGGTTTGTGGCAGTGGTCAGAAGGAAAGGAGCGCCATACGAATTTTGGAGGCAGATTTTGCTAGAATGGTTTTTAGGCACCATTTTGTAATTGAGAGACCCTGACGTACCCCTAGAGTGGAAACCCTCAAAAAGTGACCCCATTTTGGAAACTACACCCTTCAACAATTAAAGGGGGTACTGACCACTTTGACCCCCTAAGTGTTTTACGGAATTTGGAAACACTTGGCTGTGAAAATCAAAAGTTTCATTTCTTCCGATAAAATGTTGCTTTAGCCCCAAATTTTTCATTTTGACAAGGGGTAACAGGAGAAAAGCACCCCATAATTTGTTCCCCATTTTCTCCTGAATACGGCAACACCCCATATGTGGTGGTAAACTGCTGTGGGGGCACATGGCAGGACTCAGAACAGAACGAGCGCCATATGGATTTTGCAGAACAGATTTTGATGGACTGGCTTGCGGGAGCTATTGATTTTTATTTTTTTGAGTGATTGTCTTATGTGGGGGCTCATTTTTTGCGGGATGAGGTGACGTTTTCATGAGGGTACATAAGACTTTTTGATTGCTTGGTATTACACTTTTTGTGAGTCAAGGTGAAAAAAATAGCTGTTTTGGCATAGTTTTTAAAAAATTTTTTTTACAGCATTTACCTTAGGGGGCAAATCATGTGATATTTTTATAGAGTAGGTTGTTACGAACGCGTCGATACCCAATATGTCTACCATTTTTATTTTTATTAAATTTTACACATTAGATTTATTTTTGAACAGAATAAAATCTTTTTTTGTGTTGCCGTTTTCTGAGAGCCATATTTTTTTTTTTTTGGGCGATTGTCTCAGGTAGGGTATCATTTTTGCGGGACAAGATGACGGTTTGATTGGTACCATTTTGGGTTAAATACGCCTTTTTGATCGCCTGCTATTGCACTTTTTGTGAGGCAAGAGGGAAAAAAATGGCTGTTTTGGCATAGTTTTTAAAAAAAATTTTTTGCAGCATTCACCTGGGGGGCCATCTCATGTAATATTTTTATAGAGCAGGTTGTTACGGACGTGGCGATACCCAATATACCTAACATTTTTATTTTTAGAAAGTTTTACACATTAGATTTATTTTTGAACAGAATAAAATCTTTTTTTTGTGTTGCCATCTTCTGGGAACCATATTTTTTTTATTTTTCGGGCGATTGTCTCAGGTAGGGTACCATTTTTGCGGGACAAGATGACGGTTTGATTGGTACCATTTTGGGTTAAATACGCCTTTTTGATCGCCTGCTATTGCACTTTTTGTGAGGCAAGAGGGAAAAAAATGGCTGTTTTGGCATAGTTTTTTTAAAAAATTTTTTGCAGCATTCACCTGGGGGGCCATCTCATGCAATATTTTTATAGAGCAGGTTTTTACGGACATGGCGATACCCAATATGCCTAACATTTTTATTTTTAGAAAGTTTTACACATTAGATTTATTTTTGAACACAATAAAATCTTTTTTTGTGTTGCCATTTTCTGAGAGCCATATTTTTTTAATTTTTCGGGCGATTGTCTCAGGTAGGGTATCATTTTTGCGGGACAAGATGATGGTTTGATTGGTACCATTTTGGGTTAAATACGCCTTTTTGATCACCTGTTATTACACTTTGAGGGAAGGTGACCAAAAAATGGCTGTTTTGGCACAGTTTTTTTTGTTTTGTTTTTTTACTGCGTTCACCTGGCAGGCTGGATGATGTTATATTTTTATAGAGCCGGTCGATACGGACGCGGCGATACCTAATATGTATACTTTTCTTTTTTCCCCTTTTTTTTTACAATTTTTTTTAACTTTATTTTGGGAAAAGTGTACTTTTTTTTTTTACTTGAAACTTATTTTTTTGTAAAACTTTATTTTTTTTTACTTTTTTTTACTTTTTTTTCACTTTATTTAACTTTTGGGGGTCTGATCCCCTTAACAATGCATTACAATACTGTTTTATTGTAATGCATTGGCTGTAAGTGATTGCAGCCACGATGCCTAAAGAAGGCATCGGGCTGCTATCCGAGCCATCGGGATCGGGTCCCCGTCACAGCAGCACGGGGACCCGATGGACTCCCCTTCCTCCCGCCCGCATCGCATGTGCCGCGGTCAGCGCTGACCGCGGCACATCGAGGGTTAATACGCCTGCATCTGTGAAAACACCGATGCGGGCGTACGCAGCAGGGGTCCGGCTACTGGGCACAGCCGGTCCCCCGCAGCTGATCGGGCGGGCACAGCTCCTGCACCCGCCCGATCAGCGCGCTGTACTAGTACGGCGCTGGGCGGCAAGTCCTCTCCCGCTGCGCCGTACCTCTCCCGCTGGGCGGGAAGGGGTTAAAGAGGCAGAGCACTGTGGATGACAATAGTAAAGGGGCATTTCGGTTACCATAAATACAACTTATGTTTTAGACTAATGCATCATCAATCATTACCTCATATAATGTAAATTTCACATATTTACTGTTCAGTAGTAATAAAAGATGTATTCTTCCACTGCTACCCACCTTTTTCAAAAATTACTATGGCATCGACCTGTAATTCAGGCCACCGTCAAAAGAAGGACTTAAAAGCCCCACCCCCAGATCCCACTAAGTCACACCCCTGACTCAGTCAGGCCACGCCTCTTCCATGCCGCATTTGACCGGGATTAAAAATATAGGTAAAAATCACCTTCTTTCAGCTGCAGGGGTGGGGGGAGGGTGACTTTCTCCCTGCAGCTCATTGCTCAGACTGCACATTGCTGCTGCTGAGAGTGAGCTGTTCAAAAGGACATCCCTGTGTCTATCCAGGCCCTGCGCTTGACAGAGGACAAGGAGTCTGAAAGCCAGACTGTCCAGCCTAAAACAAGACCTCTGGCCACCCTAGGGGCAGGCTGATGTTAGGGTGGCCAGATGTCCGGCTTTAGGCTGGACAGTCCAGTTTTCTGGCTACCTGTTCTCCGTCCGACGCAGTGCCTGGACAGACACAGGGATGTCCACCCTTTCACTAGCTCACACTCAGACAGCTTCTCCTCCATGTCTTCACGGAGCCAGGGGGGCGTGGCCTCATGTTTAGTGGTGTGTCTTCATGGGAACTGGGGACGCTGTTTCACGTTTGGGGGAATGGCCGGTGAGGTCTGGCTTTCTGGGGTGAAGACAGTGGCCATTCTAGCTGCTGTGGAGGTCACAGTTAAAGGGGCGGGCTGCTGTAGAGGTCACTGTTAAAGGGGCGGGCTGCTGTAGAGGTCACTGTTAAAGGGGCGGGCATCTGTAGAGGTCACTGTTAAAGGGGCGAGCAGCTGTAGAGGTCACTGTTAAAGGGGCGGGCAGCTGTAGAGGTCACTGTTAAAGGGGCGGGCTGCTGTAGAGGTCACTGTTAAAGGGGCGGGCAGCTGTAGAGGTCACTGTTAAAGGGGCGGGCAGTTGTAGAGGTCACTGTTAAAGGGGTGGGCAGCAGTTGTAGAGGTCACTGTTAAAGGGGCGAGCAGCTGTAGAGCTCACTGTTAAAGGTGCAAGCTGCTGTAGAGGTCACTGTTAAAGGGGCGGGCAGCTGTTGAGGTCACTGTTAAAGGGGTGGGCTACGGTAGAGGTCACTGTTAAAAGGGGCGGGCAGCTGTAGAGGTCACTGTTAAAGGGGCGGGCACTGTAGAGGTCACTCTCGATATCTTTTAACGACACCCACACACAAGCAGTAAATGAAATAAATTAGATATACCCGGGCGAAGCCGGGTCCTTCAGCTAGCTGAATATAAATTTACCTGTTACCAAGTACAATAGTTTGTTGCTGTACGTAAAAAAAATCTTTAGTAAAGCTATTCCAGTGTTTCTCATTTGTCAGAGTTTGTTGCAATCCACCTACGTACCTTACAAATAACAAAACACAATAAATAGCTTATTACAGAAAACGTGGTCACTTTATAAAAGCCAAATAATACACGATGACCTAGTCATTAATGATGCTGTTTAGGTCTCTGCTCAGTGACTTACAGGTGATGTCTCCTCTGTCCCTTTTTCTCAGTCCTGCACAGACGATAACGAATCTTGACCACAACGTCTTTCTGTATAATTGGACACACCATTAAGGCCCCAGTAGATATAATGCCCCTGCAGTAGTGCTCTATGTACATATAACGCCCCCCAGTAGTGGCCTCTTTACATATAGTTCCCTCCAGTAGAGGACTCTTTACATATAGTGCCCCCCTGTAGTGGCGTCCGTTTGCCTCCGTTCAGTCTCCATTCCACTCTGGAGATGGACACCAAAACGCTGCCTAAGTTTGACATCTGTGGTATGTTAATTATAAGGTATTCTAAGAGATCAGCTGCAAAAGCATATACAGATGCTTGGTTTCTGTGCAGACGTAAGTCAGACCAAACCCGGATCTTGGTCACGTGGCAGATGTGATATATCTGGATTTTGCAAAAGCATTTAATATTGTACTTCACGACAGCCTTGTCCTGAAGCTACAAATGCAAGGACCAGGGAACAATATATGCACATGAGTAAATGGGAAAACAAAGGGGCTCATTTATCAAACTGGTGTAAAGTAGAACTGACTTAGTTGCCCATAGCAACTAATCAGATTCCACCTTTTATTTTGGACAGCTCCTTTGGAAAATGAAAGAAGGAATCCGATTGTTGCTATGGGCAACTAAGCCAGTTCTACTTTACACCAGTTTGATAAAGACCCCCAAAGAGTCATAAATGGTACATACTCAAAATATGCTAAAGTCAGCAGCGGAGTACCACAAGGATCTGTGTTAGACCCAATTCTCTTTAATCTTCTTAATAATAGGATTGAGACTTAAAAATGCTAATTGTTTATGTATAGTACACTTAAAGGGCATTTGTCAGCAGATTTGTCCCTATGAAACTGGCTGACTTGTTACATGTGCACTGAAGGCATCTGTGTTGGTTCCATGTTCATATGTGCCCGCATTGTGAAAAAAGTATGCTTTATGTTCTATGCAAATGAGTTAAAATGCGCGATTTTGCAAGCAAATGTAGTCAGTTTTGTCTGCGATTGTGTTCAGTGTTTACGTTTTATCCGCGTGGATGACATCCGGATGGCATGCGTTTTTAACGCGCGTGAAAAAAAACCGCATCCATCCTCTATAGTCACATGTTCAATTGAAACACATATAAAAAAAAACAGCATGCTCTTTTGCTTTGGAAGCTCCATTTTGTGAGGCTATAATCTAGTGTGTGGAGTCTTGCATTTGGTATACCTTGCAGGATGTCCGCTTTCCCGTTATCAAGTCCTGACCATGTGCTTTTGCACTGGCTAGTGTACAGATGCTTTGGAGAGCGAAGAGAAATGCTTGAGGAGGAACCGCGGAAGAAGAGGATGTGGGTTCATTATTTTGCAGACGGCTTGCAAAGGTCAGTTTACGAGTCAGTATGCAGACCTGCGTGAGCACTAGAGATGAGCAAGCATGCTCGTCCTAGCTTGGTGCTCGTTCAAGCATTACGGTACTCGTAAGTGCTCGCTGCTCAGACAAGTATCTCGCCATGCTCGAGGAAATGGCATCTCCCGCATTTTGAATTTTTGGCGCCTATAAACTCAGCCAATCACAAGCCAGGAGACTCTGCGGTACACCCAGCATCACGTGGGGCCCTTACATGTCGATAGCAGGGGTTGGCTGGCCTGATCAGGTGACCGTGGAATATACTAGTGACTGCCCGCGGTGCTGGGCTCAGATGCTGTCTGGATGTGGTTAGGGACAGATCTGCTGCGTTTCAGGGAGAGTGTTAGGGCCTGGATTTGGTTCTCTGTTAGGCAGGAGTGATCTGAAAAGAACCCAACAGCCCTTCTAGAGACATTTTTTTTTGTCTCCTGGCTGGGCTGGCTGGCACTAGTAGTGCAGCTATCGCCATATATAACACTTTTTTTTTATTGTTTTATCTCAGTGATACAAATCCATTTCATACAGCTGTGTGGAACCATTCTGTGTGTCACAGTTCAGCTGTCCAGTCACCACAAACCACAATCCGTATTTTCTGTCCAGGTGACCCATACTGTACGTCACGTAATCAAATACGGTCTTTTGCTTTCACTGATACAGCTACATTAGAAAAATCTCTGTGCGACATTTGTCTGGGTTGCAGTCAAAATAGCCACAGTCAGCAGGGGCTGAGTTTGCTCTCTGATAGTTTCTGCATGTCAAATTTAAAAAAAATAAAAAAAATATATATATATATATATATATATATATATCAAAATATTAAAAATATATAAAAAATAGTTTTTTTGTTGTTTTATCTCAGTGATACAAATCCATTTCATACAGCTGTGTGGAACCATTCTGTGTGTCACACTTCAGCTGTCCACTCACCACAAACCACACTCCGTATTCTCTGTCCAGGTGACACATTCTGTACGTCACGTAATTAAAAAAGGTCTTTTGCTGTCACTGATACAGCTATATTACAAAAATCTCTGTGCGACATTTGTCTGGGTTGCACTTAAGCAGACCAAGTCTGCCTAATCTAATAGTTTCAGTGTAATTGCTCCATACTGCACGGTACGTAATAACATACGTAATTTTGCTCTAACTTATCCACCTATATACAAAGCACAATCCGTATTTTCTGTCCAGGATGACACATTCTATACGTCACGTACAGTAATTAAAAAAGGTCTTTTGCTGTCACTGATACAGCTACATTACAAAAATCTCTGTGCGACATTTGTCTGGGTTGCACTTAAGCAGACCAAGTCTGCCTAATCTAATAGTTTCAGTGTAATTGCTCCATACTGCACGGTACGTAATAACATATGTAATTTTGCTCTAACTTATCCACCTATATACAAACCACAATCCGTATTTTCTGTCCAGGTGACCTATACTGTACGTCACGTAATTAAAAAAAGGCCTTTTGCTGTCACTGATACAGCTACATTACAATAATCTCTGTGCGACATTTGTCTGGGTTGCAGTCAAAATAGCCACAGTCAGCAGGGGCTGAGTTTGCTCTCGGATAGTTTCTGCACGTCACGTTAAAAAAATAAATAAATAAAAATAAAAATAAAAAAATAAAAAAATAGCTTTTTTTGTTGTTCTATCTCAGTGATACAAATCCATTTCATACAGCTGTGTGGAACCATTCTGTGTGTCACAGTTCAGCTGTCCAGTCACCACAAACCACAATCCGTATTTTCTGTCCAGGTGACCCATTCTGTACGTCACGTAATTAAAAAAGGTCTTTTGCTGTCACTGATACAGCTACATTACAAAAATCTCTGTGCGACATTTGTCTGGGTTGCACTTAAGCAGACCAAGTCTGCCTAATCTAATAGTTTCAGTGTAATTGCTCCATACTGCACGGTACGTAATAACATATGTAATTTTGCTCTAACTTATCCACCTATATACAAACCACAATCCGTATTTTCTGTCCAGGTGACCTATACTGTACGTCACGTAATTAAAAAAAGGCCTTTTGCTGTCACTGATACAGCTACATTACAATAATCTCTGTGCGACATTTGTCTGGGTTGCAGTCAAAATAGCCACAGTCAGCAGGGGCTGAGTTTGCTCTCGGATAGTTTCTGCACGTCACGTTAAAAAAAAAATAAAAAAAATAAAAAAAAAAAAAAAAAGTTTTTTTGTTGTTCTATCTCAGTGATACAAATCCATTTCATACAGCTGTGTGGAACCATTCTGTGTGTCACAGTTCAGCTGTCCAGTCACCACAAACCACAATCCGTATTTTCTGTCCAGGTGACCCATTCTGTACGTCACGTAATTAAAAAAGGTCTTTTGCTGTCACTGATACAGCTACATTACAAAAATCTCTGTGCGACATTTGTCTGGGTTGCACTTAAGCAGACCAAGTCTGCCTAATCTAATAGTTTCAGTGTAATTGCTCCATACTGCATGGTACGTAATAACATACGTAATTTTGCTCTAACTTATCCACCTATATATTTTCTTGTTCAGATTGAACAAGTTTGTGGGTTTCAGTACAGCAGGCCCATTTTTTTTTTGTACATATAATACACTTATATACAGAAAATGTTGAACTCCAGGGCTAAGGGTCGAGGACGAGGGCGTGGGAGGGGGCATGGGCATTCAATTACTGCAGGGGGCAGAGGCCATGGTCCTGGGCAGGGTGAGACAGTACCTGCTGATGAGGGAGTAGGGGAACGCCACAGAGCTACACTCCCTAGCTTCATGTCTCAACTTACAGGGACACATGGTAGAGGACTGTTGAAACCACAACAGTGTGAACAGGTGATGTCGTGGATTGCGGACAATGCTTCAAGTAATTTGTCCACTAGCCAGTCTTCCACACAGTCCACCCACGTTACCCAAGGGAGCACTCCTCTGGCTCCTCCATCTCAACCTCCTTCCCCCCAGTCTGCCCCCTCCCAGGAAAATTTGGAATACGATCCGGCATACTCTGAGGAACTGTTTTCTGGACCCTTCCCAGAGTCACAAACCACTTCTCAGGTTGCTGCTGACCTTTTTCCCGATGCCCAAGTTTTCCAACTGTCGCAGTCTGTGGGTGATGATGATGACAATGTTGACTTAGTTGAAGAAGTGTGTAAAGAGGTGTCGGACGATGAGGAGACACGGTTGTCAGACAGTGGTGAAGTTGTTGTCAGGGCAGGAAGTCCGAGGGGGGAGCAGACTGAGGAATCGGAGGATGATGAGGTGACTGACCCAAGCTGGGTTGATAAGCTGAGTGAAGACAGTGCTTCTGAGGCGGAGGCGAGTGCTGCACCAGAACAGGTTGGAAGAGGCAGTGGTGTGGCCAGAGGGAGAAGCAGGGCCAGAGCTGGTGCATCAGCAGCAACTGTTTCACGTAGTGAAGCTCCCGTGGCGAGGCCTAGATGTTCGTAAGTCTGGAGGTTCTTTAAAGAAAGTGAGGATGACCGACGGACTGTGGTGTGCAACCTGTGCCACACCAGGATCAGCAGGGGTGCCACCACTACTAGCCTAATCACCACCAGCATGCGCAGGCATATGAGTGCTAAACACCCCACTCAATGGAACCAAGGCCGTTCACTTCCTGTGGGTCACACCACTGCTCCTTCCCCTGTGTCACTCGCTGCCTCTGCTAGTCAACCCCCTGCCCAGGACCCCGGCACGAGTGCCTCCCACCGGAAAACCACACCTTCGCCTCCACGATCCTCCACAGCGTCCACCAATGTGTCCCAGCGCAGCTTTCAGCTGTCTTTACAGCAGACGTTGGAGCACAAGAGGAAATACAGTTCCACCCACCCACATGCCCAAGCCCTCAACGTCCACATCTCCAAATTGCTGAGCCTAGAGATGCTGCCCTATAGGCTGGTAGAGACCGAGGCCTTTCGCAATCTCATGGCGGTGGCTGCCCCTCGGTATTCGGTCCCCAGCCGCCACTATTTTTCCCGATGTGCCATCCCATCCCTACACCAGCACGTGTCACAGAACATCATCCGTGCCCTGACCAACGCTGTTTCTGAGAAGGTCCACCTAACCACGGACACGTGGACAAGTGCTGCCGGGCAGGGACACTATATCTCAAAGACGGCACATTGGGTTAACCTGGTGGAGGCTGGGACCGAGACTGACCCTGGGGCCGCTCATGTACTGCCCACACCGAGGATTGCGGGGCCTACCTCAGTCACGGTCTCTCAGACATACTATGCCTTCTCCTCCGACCCCTCCTCCTCCTCCTCCGAATTACCATCCGTGGGCACGGCGCCTTCAGTCGGTAGCTCTAGGCGCAGCAGCAGTGCCGTGGGTAATCGCCAGCAGGCGGTGCTCAAACTGCTGAGCTTAGGTGACAAAAGGCACACCGCCCAAGAGCTGTTACAGGGCATCACAGCGCAGACCGATCTGTAGCTGACACCGCTGAACCTCAAGCCAGGCATGGTTGTGTGTGACAACGGGCGTAACCTGGTGGCGGCTCTGCAACTTGGCAGACTGACACATGTGCCATGCCTGGCCCACGTGTTCAATCTAATAGTTCAGCGGTTCCTCAAGACATACCCCAATCTGTCTGATTTGCTCACTGGGTGTTCACTCTCCTGGACCCACGGTACAAGCAGAACCTTTCCACTCTCATCCCTGTAGAGGAAAGGAGTATGAGAGTGAATCAATATCAACAGGCCCTGGTGCACAAGCTGAAACAATCCTTCCCATCTGACGCTGCTAGCGACAGAGGGCATGGTTCTGTAGGCCAAGTAGCGGGGGAGAGGAGGCAAGCAGGCAGCTTGTCCAGCACTGGCAGGGGAACGCTCTCCAAGGCCTTTGACTGTCACCTGTCCCCAGTCTAGGCAGAGTAGGGGTGAGCTTTACAGAAAGATGGTGAGGGAGTACCTAGCTGACCATACCAACGTCCGGACCGATCACTGTGCTCCATACAACTACTGGGTTTCAAAGCTGGACACGTGGCCTGAACTGGCGCTGTACACCTTGGAGGTGCTGGCCTGCCCTGCCGCTAGCGTGTTGTCAGAGCGGGTATTCAGTGCAGCTGGTGGCGTCATCACCGATAAGCGTACAAGCCTGTCAACTGACAGCGCTGACAGGCTGATGCTTATTAAAATGAACAAAGCCTGGATTTCACCGGAATTCAAATCTCCTCCGGGGGAAAGCAGCTAAAGATTAACATTACTTATGTATCCGATTCCTCTTCTCTACTCCTCCTACTCCTCCTCCTCTTTGTCGTCTTTGCCTAACGCTGACCCAAAAAACGCCATTTTTTAGAGGTCCAACTAGCACTCTTTTACCACAATTTTTCCGGAGGTCCACCTACAGGCCCTCTCTGTAAACAATTTTTCCGGAGGTCCACCTACAGGCCCTCTCTCCAAACAATTTTTCTGGAGGTCCACCTACAGGCCCTCTCTCTAAACAATTTTTCTTTGCACCTAGTTGGGTGCTTCCCTAACATGTGATGGGTATGTGCCTCGCCTTTCTTGGGCTGGGTGAGCACAATTGCCATGAGGTCTGGCAATTAATAGAGATGAGCGGTACAGTGCTCGTTTCGAGCACGTTTGCTCATCTCTATTAATTTCCTTTTCAGCAACAGCACTCTTCACATGGAGCAACATAATTTTTTATCACGTCCCCTGAAGCATACCGTGTATGTATCCTGGATGGATTATTTCTCAGTATTTTTTTAATTTTTAAGTTGGGGACTCGCAAAACGATGAGGACCTTTGATGTGGGTTGCAAGCTTACATATTTTGCATGCATAATGTGTTTTGAAATGTGTGTCAAATATAAACTAATCCCTCATCTTTTGAAATATATTGTAAACAAACTTCTTTTTTTGTTTTAAAAAATGAAAAATAACACCATTTAACGTTTTGTTTTTTATATTTTAATTTGAAAAATAAAACAATGAAAATAAAATATACTCTGGTCTGAGAATGTATTTGTCTTTTTTTAAAGTATATGCAACAAATTTACAAATTGTAATAACGACCTGTTGTGGCAGGGTGACCTTCACTATGAGAGGGCTGGTAAGTGCCCTGAGAAGAGGGTCCTAAATGCTGGGGAGGAGCAGCCTGAGATGCGGATGAAGCTGGGTGGATGTAGGTTGACTCCCCAATATATTGCTGCCCATATTGTTGTGGTGGAGGGGCAAATGTTTGGCGAGGAGGAGGGTAGTGAGGAGGCCTGATGGGTATCTGGCTAGGAGCCCTAAGTGGTTGCCCATTGATGTTTCTATATAGGCGCCAATTTTCAAGGGCCCTAAATACATCAGTAGGGCTGTTAGGGGGAGTGGCTGCCTCAAGAACAATACTAAGTGCCCCTTGGGTACGTAAGTATTGGTCTTCAGGCACTCTCCTCAAAAGAGGGCCCAGACTATGCCCATACATCTCATAGTGGTCCTCCTGGCGGGCTCGGGAAAGGTAGTCGAGCACCCGACTAATCACCTCCACTTCAGCTGACGGGAAAGCCCGTTTTCCACGTGCCGGCAGCTGAAGTGGAGGGGCCGACTCCACTGCAGGAGGTATGTAGGTCCTGGAGGCAGTTGAAGGTCCTGCTTCGGCCAGATCTTCTGTAGTCTAGGAAGGGGGATTCTCCTCCTCAGCTGCAGAAGAATGCTGCTGTACAGCCGGATCGCTCTCCTCCTCCAGGTTGTCCTCCGTTCTTTAATAGAAAAAAACATTTTAAAAAAGTAAACAAAATTACACATTTGATTTTGTTCAATCACATAAATTCAGATACATTACCAAGCATATATGATTAAAAATATACTTAAGGGTGCAGGTCCATTATGTCCCGAAGGAACATTAGTTGCTCCTTATACATGTATGGCCTTTTCTAAAGTGGGCCAGAACCACTGCGGCCTTGATGGCGCATTTCCTTTCTAAATTGGTCCCGGCAGCTCCTCCATCTATTCTTTACCTCTTCAACTATACAAACAATATAAAAAAACATTTTTTCCAAACATGAAATACTGTATCACATGTACTAAACTAGGGAATTTCATCACCAGCAAAGCACATGTCAAACAATGTCGTCACTAGCAAAGCACATGTCAAACAATGTCGTCACTAGCAAAGCACATCTCAAACAATGTCGTCATTAGCAAAGTACATGTCAAACAATGTCGTCACTAGCAAAGTACATGTCAAACAATGCCGTCACTAGCAAAGTACATGTCAAACAATGCCGTCACTAGCAAAGTACATGTCAAACAATGCCGTCACTAGCAAAGCACATGTCAAACAATGTCGTCACTAGCAAAGCACATGTCAAACAATGTCGTCACTAGCAAAGTACATGTCAAACAATGCCGTCACTAGCAAAGCACATGTCAAACAATGTCGTCACTAGCAAACACATGTCAAACAATGTCGTCACTAGCAAAGCACATGTCAAACAATGCCGTCACTAGCAAAGCACATGTCAAACAATGTCGTCACTAGCAAACACATGTCAAACAATGTCGTCACTAGCAAAGCACATGTCAAACAATGTCGTCACTAGCAAAGCACATGTCAAACAATGTTTTCGTTTAACATGTGCAATGTAAGTAATGGAGGACAATGTTAGACATGTGCTATGCTAGTTAACAGCAGCAATATGTGCAAGAGAAGTAGATCCTCACAAGTAGCAGGAGCCAGACACAGAAAATGCTCATTTCCTGTGGAATCTACCTTCAACTGTTGCTAAGTAACATGCGTTAAAAATGGAACGCAACGCATTGCATCCGCATGCAATGCGTTATTCACGCAGCCCCATTCATTTCTATGGAGCCAGGTCTGCGTGAAAAATGCAGAATATAGAACATGCAGCGATTTTCACGCAAAGCAGAACTGATGCATGAAAAAAAAAAAACGCTCATGTGAAAAGACACATTGAAATGAATGGGTCAGGATTCAGTGCGGGTGCAATGTGTTCGCTTCACGCATTGCACCCGCACGGAAATCTCGCCCGTGTGAAAGGGGCCCTACACCTAGAGGCTCAGCTCCCTCTGCACTTTGGCAGGGCCACACAGTGTAGACAATCAAAGTTTAAAGAGCGCAGCAGTTAGGGGTCATGCACACAAACGTATCTTCTTCCTGTGTCCGTTCCGTTTTTTTTACAGGTCCATATGCACAACCATTCACTTCAATAGGGTTTAAAAAAAAACAAAACAGAAATTACTCCATGTGCATTCCGTGTCCGTATGTCCGCATATTCGTTTTGCAAAGAAATAGAACATGTCCTATTCTTGTCCGTTTTGCAGACAAGGACAGGCATTGTTTCAATGGATCTGAAAAAAAAAACGGATGCAATATGGATGTCACATGTTAAACTTTTTTTTTTTGCAGAGCCATGTTTTGCAGACTGCACAATACATACGGTCGTGTGCATGAGCCCTTACAGAGAGAGCAGAGCCTCTAAGTGTAACAGAAAGAAAAGAAAGCTAGAATGTCAAATATTACAGAAAGACCTCAATAAGCTGGCAGCATGGGCAAGAACATGGCAGATGAATGTTAATGTTGATAAATGTAAAGTAATGCACCTAGGCCTCATTAATCTTATTGTTGCATATACTGTACATTGAATGGAATAAAACTGGAGACAATAGAACAAGAAAAGGACTTGCAGACTCTGGCTACAAGTAAGTTAAGCAGAAGTACTCAATGTCAATCAGCAGCTGCAAAAGCAAGTAAGACTTTTTATAAATCTTCTGTAAGTCCATACATTGAATATAGGATTCAATTTTGGGCTCCATATCCTATAAGGGTCCATTCACACATCCGTACTTCTGGGTCCACATCCGTTCTGCAAAAAGATAGAGCATGTACTATTCTTGATAAGAATAGACATGCCTTTCATAGGGCTGGCTATGTGCGGTCCGCCAAAATGCGGCCAGTATCAGTGTTTTGTGGATCTGCATGCAATTTGCGGAACTTGTGAACACTTACGGATATGTGAATGGACCCTAAAGGATATGAGAACTAGAAATGGCTCTAAGGTGGGCGACCAGATTATTAAATAGAATGGAAGGTCTCTCTTATAATGCTTTAAAAAATTGGGCTTGTTCAACTTGGAAAAAATGATTCTTATGGAACTGTTCACATGGAGGATTTTGCCCCACCAAAATCCTGGTGACAACCATGTGGTGTCCATCTCTCATTGTTTTTAATGGGAGGCATTGCTGCAGTTTGTGCCTTTTCTTGGCCTGGTATATGGAAAGCCACTGCTTGAATCCATTTTCCCCAGAAACGGTCAACCTACAAAGAGCAAAGCATGTAATAGTCTGCAAGGTCACAAAGAAACCCAAGGTAACCTATAAGCAAACAAAGGCCATTCTCACATTAGCTAATGTTAATATTCATGAATCCACCATCAGGAAGACACTGGATAAGAAGAACATTGCTGTCCATCTGCAGTTTGCTAAAGATCATTTGGACATATCAGAAGGCTATTGGACCATTTTGGTTATGTGATGAGACCAAAATAGAACTTTTCAGTTTAAAAGCGAAATGTTATATTTGGAGAAAGGAAAACACTGCATTCCAGCAAAAAACGAACAAACAAACAAAAAAAAACAACCAACTCATTCTATCTGTGAAACCTGGTGGTGGTACTATCATGTTTTGGGCCTATTTTATTGCATCTGGGCTAGGACAACTTGCCATTATTGATAGAAAAATTAATTCTGAATTATATCAGCAAATTTTCAAGGAAAATTCCAACTGATGTGCAGGAATAATCAACAACTACCAGAAATGTTTAGCTGCAGTCATTACTGCACAAGGGGGTCACACCAGATACTGAAAGCAAAGGGTCACATACTGTACTTTTGCCACCCACAGACGTGTGATCATTTTTCTCAATAATAAATCCCCAAGTCTAATATTTTTGACACACTTGTTTGATTTGGTTATCTTTATCTACGTTTAGGACTTGTGTGGAAATCTGATGTAGATTTAGATGAAATGTATGCAGAAATATAAACAATTTGGAAGGTTTCACAAACTTTAAAACACCCCTGTAGATGCGTACAGAATAACAAAAGACATTGATGCAGATGGGATTCAAATTTTTAAGCCCCCTTTCACACGAGTGCGTTCCAAGCATCAGACCCGCAGAATGTGTCATAGATAGCACCTGTTCTGAACTCCAGAGCACCGCTGGGGTTACATAGCATTATATTGATTTATGATGCTATGTAACCCTTAGAAGTCTGGAATGTACTGGATAATACTGACATAATGCTGCTATTGTTATCCAATACATTCCAGAACTTTAAGGGTCACAATAGCATCATAAACCAATACAATGCTATGTGACCCCGGCAGTGATCTGGAGTTCAGAACAGGAGCTCTCCCTGACACATGCTGCAAATCAGATGCGTGGAACTCGCTCGTGTGAAAGGGGCCTAACACCACAGGGGCCTGGACACCACACATGAATGCACTTTTAATCATATATACGCTATAGACATATAAATAGCCATCAAACGTAAGAGAAGTCCATGACACTTACTCACCATTAACAACAGCAGAAATTCTTATTTTTAGTACTTCACTGCAGGTAACAGGGTGACAAACACATGGAGATCGGACTGAAGAATGTGTCAGCGCACACAATACAGTCACTGGATGATTTCCAGTGAATTACCTGCAATGGGACAGTAAAAATAACTTTTCTGCTATTGTTAATGCTGAGTGCTGTGGATCTCCTTTATATTGAACTATGGCTATCACTGATGACACAGAGCACCATTACTTACTGGCTGTGTGGAACTACTGATCTCAGCAGAATTTTATGCATGATTACAGGCACTTCTGTAATGCTGACATTTCTGTTCTATTACCTTGACTCATAAATACACATACTGTTATTAGTGTATATACTATACATATACTATACAGAAGATACATACAGATAAATACACCCATAAGTCCCAACTTTTAGAAAGGCTAAGGAGGGACATTATCAGTCACAATGCCATGCCTCTAACTCTACCCAATGTCTATCTATACACTCTCAATCTGCCCAGTCCCCTTTGTGCACCCACACAGTAGTTATGTCTTTTAGTGCACCTTATAGTGCCCCCAGTGGTTATCATGCACCCCTATAGGGCTCCTAGTAGTTATCATGATCCTTTACAGTAGCCCAGTAGTTAAACTGCCCCATAGGGTTCATAATAGGTATAATGGCCCACTATAGTGGTCCCAAAATTTATTATGCCACCATAGAACCCTCATAGTGCTCCTAAAAGTTATACTGCCACCATAGTGCCCCCAATACTTATAATGTCCTTTATAGTGGCTTAGTGCTTATAATCCCCTCTCCTAGTGCTCCTAATAGTTATTAATGCCCCATAGTGCTGCCAGTACTTATATAATGTGCGCTATAGTGGCCAAGTACCTACAATCCTCCACCTCATAATCTTCCTAATAGTTATCTAACCCAGCATGTTCTATCAGTATTAGAGAGCTGATGTTGCCTGTGCAGGTTAAGACATGTCTGGACACAGTAGAAGCTCAGTCAGATGAAAGCATTGGAAGTAAAAGAATGGTAAGTGCAGCACAGTGCAGGTATATAAAAAAAGTGAGGGATTTGGAGCTTCGTTCCATGATTACATTCCTTACAAAGGAAGAACACAAGCCTAAAGAAATCCATGAAAGGATGATTGCGGTATATGATGATGATGCACCTTCCTACTACCAAGTAAAGTTTTGGGTCAAGCAATTTAAATGGAGTAGGGAATCAATTGATGATGACCCCCATTCAGGGTGACCTGTCGAAGCATCTTTAGAGGAAATAAAGTGGAGGCCATGATTTTGGAAGATTGCCAGATCAAGGTCAAAGTTATAACTCATAATTACATAGTTAATACGGTTGAAAAAAGACGTAAGTCCATCAAGTTAGGCATGAATTAGGCATTTCAGTTAGAACATTTTCCAGTATCATTTATGATGTGTTGATGGTGTCAAAGGTCAGTTCCCAGCAAGTGCCACAAATGTTGATGCCTGAGCAAAAAACTTGTTGCCATCAATTTAGGCAAGAGAATTTAGACATGCTTACAGAAAATCCAGACCTCTATTCTCAAATTATTACGAATGATGAAACATAGGTCCACCACCAAGATCCTGAACATAAACAAGAGTCCATGCAATGGAAGCACAAGGGGTCACCAACTCCAAAGAAATTCTGTGTTCAGCAGTCAGCTGGAAAGATCATGGCAACAGTTCTTTTAATACAGAAGTCATTTTATTACTAGAATTCAATTCAACACAAGACAACAGTTACTTGAGACACCTATGCTTCAACAATGAAGGCATTACATGAGGAAATCAATGTGAAAACCCAGGGAGAAATTGTCGACAATTGTGTTGCTACTTCACGACAATGCGCCAGCTCACAAGTCTTGCAAATCACAAGCTGCTATCAGGGAATGCAGCTTCATGGAGATTGACCATCCACCCTACAGTACAATCCTGGCTCCTAGTCATTACTTTCTCTTTCAAAACCTGAAGAAATATCTGTGTGAGCAATGATTTTATGATGATAATGCAGTCAAAGAGGCGGTAACAGGGTTCCTTCAGCAGCAAGAAGTCTCCTTCTATTCTGAGGGCATCCGATCACTGGAGATGAAGTCAATTAAGTGTATTAAAGTCAAGGGGCATTACATTGAAAAGTGCAAAGTTTAACTTTCTCTGAAATTTTTGTTTTCATATTCAGGTAGATAAGTAAATGAACACCCCTCGTATAATGCCCTCTATACTGGCCAAGCCATCAAGTACCCATCTCATAGTGCACCCCCTGTATCAAATTAAAAACACCCGCCTGACTCCTACCACAAATCACTTCCGGCCTCCACCTGCAATGCCTGCAACCTGGTGCAGATGATGCTCGATTACATCATTTGCCGTCCAGGAGCATGTGGTCATGAAGACGTCATTGTGTGCCCCTGAAGCCTATGAGGGCACCTGCCGCAGTCTTCAACCATTGTCTGTGACTTCAAGGTGCTCTGTACTGCCGTCAGTGACTGACAGCAGTACAGAGCACCAAATCAGGGTATTTTAACAATTGGGTTGGGAGAACTGGACAGAACTGGCTCAATCCGATGCCTGCATTGATGGTTATACTAATTTAATAATTAATTTTGTATAAATGATTGAGTAAGGTTGAACTTCATGGATCTATGTCTTTTTTCAACCTATTTAACCTTCTGATCCATCAGACCATCTTGTGCATTTGTCTGTGAAAAATGTTATACAACATGTTCCAGCCAAGACTGCATTGGATAAGCTGATGGTCTGATGAAGGGCACATAAACAAAAAAGACTTATAGACTAGATATTGGATTATCCTATATCTTGAATAAAATTAAATCCAAATCAAAACAAGTTTGCTGAGTATCCTTGCAGTATCAATTGAGTTGGTAGCCTACTGCAGGCACCTCAAAATATATCCAGAGTGCTGTGTTCCCTGCATATCAAATCTTCACAAAAAGATTAAGTAATAATATTAATTTACTAAAACGAAAATAACCGAATGCATATTTATTCAAAGGCATTGCTATGACACGAATAACTCTTTAGAACAATGGTTTTATAAGTTATGTAATAGTCTGATGGAGATCAACTGAGTGTAGCCAAAGTATCGCAAATGATTATCATAAATTAGCATAAATTATTATTTTTATGCACTTACATATTAGCATCAAGCTGTCCTCAATGGGGCTCACAATCTAAGTACTCCCACGCAAACCCGGGGAGAACATACAAACACCATGCAGATGTTGTCCTTGGTCAGATTTGAACTGCACTACAAGGCACCAGAGCTAACCACTGAGCCACCATACTGCCCATAAACACATCTGGAAGGTCTAAAGTCTCATAAGTCTAAAACAACATCATATGCACAGTCAGCAAAAAGACAACCCTTAGTTACCAAACCTTCTCCTATGTCCATTACAAACATATTCAAAAGAATAGGACCCAGAACAGACCCTTGTGGTCACAACTTGTAACTAGTCTTTCTGAATGCATATCATTAAATGGATTATCTAGTGAAAAGTATTATTTTGTAATCAAAATAGCATTTTAAATTAACCACTTCAGATCTGGGCCATTTCCCCCCTTCCTGACCAGGCCTAATTTTGCAAATCTGACATGTGTCACTTCATGTGGTAATAACTTTGGAACGCTTTTACTTATCCAAGCGATTCTGAGACTGTTTTCTCGTGACACACTGTACTTCAAGTTAATGGTAAATTTCGATAAGTTTTAATTTTATTTATAAAAAAAATCCAAAAGTTAACGAAAATTTTAAAAAATTCACTGTTTTCTAAATTTCAATCTCTCTGCTTTTAAGACAGATAGTGATGCTCCATAAAATCCTTTTTAATTTACATTCTCCATATGTCTACTTTATGTTGGCATAATTTTGGTAGTGTCATTTTATTTTTTTAGGACAGTAGAAGGTTTAGAATTTTAGACGCAATTTTCGCATTTTAGAAACTATACCCCTTAAACTATTCAAAACTGGTTTTAGAAATGTTGTTAACCCTTTAAGTATTCCACAGGAATTAAAGCAAAATAGATGTGAAATTTCAAAATTTCACTTTTTTTGCAGATTTTCCATTTTAATCATTTTTTCCTGTAACACATCAAGGGTTAACAACAAAACAAAACTCAATATTTATTACCCCGATTCTGCATGTGGTCGTAAACTGTTATTTGGGGATACGCCAGGGCTCAGAAGGGGAGGAGCAGCATCTGCATTTTCTAACATGGAATTTTTTGTCATGGTTTGTAAGAGTGATAACTTTTTAATTTTTTTGTGGACTGAGCTGCGTGAGGTCTTATTTTTTGCGGGACAAGCTGTGCTTTTTATTGGCACCATTTTGGGGTACATCCGGCTTTCTGATCACTTTTTAATCTAATTTTTGGGAGGTTAACTAAAAAAAAAAAAGCAGTTTAGGGGCATTTTTCTATATTTTTTTTTTACACCGTTCACTTGATGGGGTAGATCATGTGATATTTTTTTAGAGCCAGTTGTTACGGATGCAACGATACCAAATATGTCTATTTTTTTTTTTTTTTACGTTTTACACAATAAGAGCATTTTTAGAAAAAAAAAATCATGTTTTTGTGTTGCAATTTTTTAAGAGCCATTTTTTTAAAATTTTTCGGGCTATGATCTTGTGTGGGGGCTCATTTTTTGCGGGATAAGGTGACGTTTTTATTGCTATCATTTTGGGATGCATACGACTTTTTGATTGTTTGATATTATGTTTTTTGGTAGGTGATGCGACAAAAAAAGCTGTTTTGGCATAATTTTTATTAGATTTTTTTTACGCAGTTCACTTGATGGGGTAGAACATGTGATATTTTTATAGAGCTGGTTACTTCTAAAATCATAGAAATATATGGCTATATATCTCTCTTAACTGTGGGGAAGGAAATTACAGGGACATTACATACCATATGTATCTCTGGGACTATAAATGTGAGACTATTTTATTATACTGGGGAGGAACAGACTAAGGCTACTTTCACACTTGCGTTTTAATATTCCGGTATTGAGCTCTGTCATAGGGGCTCAATGCCGGAATAAAGCGCTTCAGTTTTGTCCCCATTCATTGTCAATGGGGACAAAACTGAACTGAAGACAACGGAATGCTCCTAGAAGCATTCCATTCCATCTCCAGACCGGAGAGCAAACCGCAACATGCTGCAGTTTGCTCTCCAGTCTGGGCATCCACACCAAGATGGATCCGTCATGACCCCCAATGCAAGTCAATGGGGACAGATCCGTTTGGTGTGACACAATGGTAAACGGATCCATCCTCCATTGACTTTCAAAGGAGTTCATGACGGATCCTTCTTCCTGCAATTTCCCCTCCCTCCAGCAGGTGGCGCTGTGGGTAAACTTACCCTTGTGCGCACCTTCCTCCTCGTCGCTGGTCAGGTTCGGAGCTGCTGGAACAGGTAAGTGTCTGTGTATGTTTATGTGTCTGTGTATGTTTATGTGCAGCGGACCGGTACCATAGGGGGGAAACACGTGAGCTTAAGGGATATGTCACAGTGTGGTGTAGCCGATGGTTTTACTTACGGTTCTGCTGACTGCCCCTAGACCGGCGTGCAGTTGCGTGGAGGGTGGACACGACTTCCCTAGGGGCACACTCCGTATGCAGGACTCCAAGGGGTGGTGCCCTTGGTGGTAATTTTGACCGTGTTGGTCGGCTAGGTCCTGGTTATCCGAGACGCCAGTGTCTTAAGGTAGACACACCCGTAATAGTAATAATGAGGAGTCAGTTTGGGGTGAACAGGGAACTTTTACTGAATTCCTGAATCCTCCTTGTTGGTACAGATAATGCACACAGAGATGGTTCACAAAAGGACTGGGGTGGTAGGCTTTCCAAGTAGGCTGGATCTCTAGAATGACAGCCAGGCTTTGGTACAAATTGAGCATTAAGTTCACACTCCTGATAGGTAATGTGTGATTCAAATTTAGGGATAATAGTGCACTTTATTATCTGGCAATTTACTCAGGGGCTGTGGAGCTTCTCCTGGGAACCTGTAAATGATGGAGTCCAAAACAACTGAAATATGGATTACCTCCACCTGGTGTACCGCTTTGTGGCACTTGGATCTGGCTGTGAAATTAATGATGACTTCACTGGCTTTTAGGTTTCCCAGTGGCATTTGAGGTTAGGATTCCAGGAAAGCTGCTGGACAGTGCTTCCTTCTCTGTGCTTTGCTGACTCAAAGTGAACCACTGTTAGTGGGACGCTGCATTCCCCCCTTGTTTGAGGGAAGCTGCCCTCGCCTAAAAGACAAAAAGTAGAGAGCATGCATGCAATAATAATAAAGTTATACATATCAGGCACATAGACACATAGTATAGGTGACAAGGGCCGTAGTCTCTCTGGTGTAAAGGGGATCAGGGGCGCTGACCTGGTACAGCGAACAATAATCAAGGATAGTCCATGAAAATGGGAAAAAGGGGCAAAAACCAAAAACAGGAAACTTCTCAGGAGGCTCACAGGGCATGAGTCCGTTCCCTGGGCTTTGAACATCATGGAGGCTTTGGTTCGTTAAAGTCAATCTCCGGGCACTTGCCTTGAACATTGCAAAACAAAAACAAATCCAAAAACAAAAGAGTCTATGATGAGAGTCTTTAGAATAATACAAAGTCCATTATTCTGGCTCTATAGCTCTGCATAAGGTAGGCCAATGAAGGTTCAAGTTAAAGAAGGCTCCCCAGGAGTGGCTGGAAGTCTTCTCCTAAGTCGCTGCTGCATCTGGAAGTCCTGGTATTGAGCAGGCAGCTGACCTTTGGTGGTCCTTTGGGATCTTCTTAGTTCTGGTGACTCTGTAGATGTGGATGATCAGCTCCAGCTGACGAGAGGACTTCACTGCTGGTGGTGATGGTTCTGTATTTAATTTGGCAGGAACCATAAACTTGAGCCAGGGCGTGAGGAACCAATGTAGGGGGTCAGAATTTATTAACTGCTCTCCAATTGACAAGGTAGGTTCCTTCTCTGTAACTGGTTCTTCTGACATTCCCTCTGAGGTTGGAACTTCTTCCTCTTGGGCAATTTCTTTCAGACATAGCTTAAGACGGTTGCGATGCACAATTTGAGGTGCTCTGTTTTCTTTGGTGATCTGGTAAATGTCAGTCCAATATTAGGAATAGCTGTGATGGTATAAGGCTCTCTTTCCCATTTACTATCCGGTTTGCTGGTACGATGGTTATTCTTCAACCAGACATGGTCACCAATTTGAAAGGGTTCTGCTCTGGCAGATTGATCATAGTCTTTTTGTTGTTTTTGGCGTGCATTTGCATGCGGATTTGGACAATCTTTTGGGCATCACCTAAGCGTTTCTTATGTTCGCTCACCCATTCTGTTCTTGGTAAAGGGTTAATGGAATCTGGAACTTGGACGTCCAGTGTGAGGTCTGCAGGTCGTCTTCCTTGACAACCAAACATAAGGTAATATGGAGTGTATCCAGTAGAACAATGGATAGTGTTGTTATACAGGTACATCAATTGAGGTAGTAGATTTGGCCAATCGGTTCTTTCTGCAGGTGGTACATTTCTCAACATCTCTATTAGAGTTTGGTTCATTTTTTCACAAAGTCCATTTCCTTGAGGATGGTAAGCTGTTGTTCTTAGCTTCTGACAATTGTCAGTTCATGGAAGAGTTGGGATTCAAAGGCAGATCATTGATCTGTAAGAATTTTTCCAGGGCATCCATATGGCAACAGGAAATTCTTCCAGAAAACATTTGCTATGGTTTTTGCTGTTAAGTCTTTAACAGGAACAGCTACTACAAATTTGGTGTAGTGATCAATCATGGTCATGGCGTAGGTATAGCCTGAACGACTTGGTTCTAGCTTGACATGATCAATGGCTACGATTTCTAGAGGTGTTTGGCATACAATGGGATGTAAGGGTGCTCTTTGATCATGTGTCTTATTTCTTCCAATGGCACAAGTAGGACATTCTCGACACCACTTTTCCATATCTTCTCTCATTCCAATCCAATAAAATCATTGGTGGATGGTAGCTTCTATTTTCTGTATACCAAAGTGTCCTGATCTATCATAGTACATTTCGAGGACAATTCTGGCATCTCGGCGAGGTACTAGAATTTGATACAGCCGATCATTGGTGATGGGATCTAGAGTCCTTCTTAACATTAGTCCCTTTTGCATAAAGAGTTGTTTTCTGTATCTCCACAGTTTAGTTAGCTCTGGATCTGCATTGTTTCTGCGGATTCTTTCTGGTGTTCTTCTACTAGTGAAGAAATCTTGTAGCTCACCTAATACTCGACTTTCAGTTTGCAATTTGATCCATCTTTCTTTCTCGACTTGTGGTTCGGGATTTCTTTGCTGTTGGAAATGGAGAACTTCTTTACCTTTGCCTTGAATGGTGATCATATCTTGTTGGGCAAACTGCTTGTAGAAAGCTGGCATCTCCACTTCTTCCCATATGTCTTCCTACTCTGTAGGGTCTTCTCTCTTAGGCAGGCAAGATAAGGCATCTGCATTTTCATTGACTTGCCTGTTCTATACTTGACCACAAAGTTGTAGTTGGCAAGACATGAGGCCCATCTTTGTTCTAAGACTCCTAATTTGGCTGTGTTGAGGTGCACAAGTGGATTATTGTCAGTATAGGCTACAAATGGTGTTGCTGCGAGGTAGTCTTTGAATTTTTCAGTGACAGCCCACACAAATGCGAGAAATTCCAGCTTGAAGGAACTGTAGTTTTGGTCATTCTTTTTGGCACCTTTAAGAGATCTGCTAGCATAAGTAATTACTCTCTCTTTACCTTCTTGCAGTTGAAACAGGACAGCTTCCAGGCTTTTCTTACTGGCATCTGTGTAGAGATGGAATGGCTGTTGGTAATCTGGATAGCCTAAGACAGGTGGTTCGGTCAACTTCTTCTTTAGGAGTTGGAAAGCAATTTCTCGATCTTCATTCCATTCAACTTTTATCTGGGTTTTCTGATACTTCTTGGGATGTCCTCTCACAAGTTCTTGTATTGGCTCTGCAATCTGGGCGAAGTGAGGGATGAAACGTCTGTAGTATCCTGCAAAACTAAGGAAACTTCTCACCTCTTTTACTGTAGTAGGAGTAGGCCAATTTTGGACTGTAGCAATCGTCTCTGGATCTGGTTTGACACCTTCAGAACTGACAACATGTCCCAGATACTTGACTTCTGCTTTCAGTAGGTAGCACTTAGAAGGTTTAACTATGAGTCCATATTTGATGAGAACTTGAAAAACTTCCGCAAGATGTTTTAAATGGTCCTCATAGGATTTAGAGTAGATGATGACATCATCCAGGTATAACAAGACAGTTTCAAAGTTCTTGTGGCCTAAACAGCGTTCCATTAGTCTCTGGAAAGTTCCAGGCGCATTGCAAAGTCCAAAGGGCATGTTGTTAAATTCAAATAGGCCCATAGGGGTAGTAAATGCTGTTTTTTCACAATTTTCAATAGCCATGGGTACTTGCCAATACCCACTGGTTAAATCCAGGGTTGAAAAGTAAGCTGAGGATCCTAATGCTGTCAAGGACTCCTTGATTCTTGGTAACGGATAGGCATCCTTATGGGTAATTTGATTGATCTTCCTGTAATCCACACAGAATTGTATGTTACCATCTTTTTTCTGGACAAGAACTAAAGGGGCAGCCCATGGGCTATGGTTGTCTTGGATGATTTTTGAATCCTTCATCTCTTGGATCATTTTCTTCACAGATTGGTACATGGTTGGTGGTATAGTTCGGTAACTTTCTTTGATTGGAGGGTGTGAACCTGTAGGGATGGTGTGCTTGATAACACTGACCTCTCCATAATCTGTAGGATGCTTACTGAAGGCTGGTTGATGATCTTTCACAACTTTTAAGACTCCTTCAATTTGTTCTTGAGGCGTAGAAGCATCTCCCACATGGAGTTCTTTCCACCACTGTGTGTTTTGAGTATTATCTGAGGTATTCAGCTTCTGAGAAGACTGTTGAGTTGTAGCTACAGGTACACTGATAACATCTTAAAAAGTGACTTGTAATAATTGAGCAACAGAGCAGTGCTTGTGCAAGGTAATACTGTTATTACTTAAGTTTAGGAGACGAATTGACACTTTACCTTGGGAAACGGTCACTAGTAGAGATGAGCGAATCCTAAAAGATTCGGGGATTCGGTATTCGGCCTGAATCCCACCGCGGGATTCGTGGATTCGGGCCGAATCACGAATCCCATTAAAGTCTATGGGAGACCCAAATCTTTTTGCAGGGGCCAAAGGTTCTGCACAGTCAAGTTTGCCCCAACATGTGAAAACCTCAGAAAATGATGGAAACACCTTGGAAATGCATAGGAAACACCAGGGGCAGCATGTAGGGATACCTCTGAGGCTCCCTAAGGGCTCATTCAGACGTCCGTTTGGTGTTGTCCGTGTTTTGCGGATCCACAAAACATGGACAGCGGCCCATGTGCAGTCCGCAATTTGCGGAACGCACATGATAGAAATGCCTTTTCCTGTCCATGGATCTGGACAAGAATAGGACATGTTCTTTTTTTTTCTGGACCCACGGAACGGAAGTGCGGACGGCACACAGTGTGCCGTCCACATCTTTTGCGGCCCCATTGACTATGAACGGGTCCGCACCTGGTTCGCACCCGGTCCACAAATTGCGGATCGGATGCGGACGATTTTAGTGGACGTGTGAATGAGGCCTGAGGCTGATGCTGTAGGTCCCTACCTTATGTAAATTTAGGTCACATGTCACTGCCAGCCAATCACTGCTGGGGAGGTATAGGGGCTGTTACATCACAGCAGGCGTTCCCACAGGCTTCCCTTTGATGCTGATTGGCTGAAAAAACCGGGCATTTCAAATTGGCAGTGACTCACGAATCTTCACGAATCCGCGCTGCCTTGGGATGCCGAGCCAAGCCGAGCCAAAGCGGGCAAGATTCGTGCGAATCCCGAATCTTGCCGCTCTGGCTCGCTCATCACTAGTCACTAGGCTTCTTGTAGCTCGGACTAGAGGATGGTCTTCCAGGTTGATGGGTTCTACCAAGGCTTGGTAGTCTTGACCTTGAATTCCAAGAGTGGCTCGGCACCACAAACGTGTTTCTGTATTAGTTTTCAGGATCACTGGTTGGTTATCTCTGATGCGAGCACAGCAAATCTCACCTTTCTCATTAGCAAATTTCTGTTGTGCACTTAACATACGGATGGTCTGTTGTATCACCTTTTTGGATGCAGGTGAAGCTTTAAGCATGGATTTATGTAGAGCTTCAAGCATTTCAGTGTAACAGTTCCTAAGGACGTTCATTCCTAGGACGAGAGGAGGGTTGTTATCTTCCCTTACTTGTACTACAATGATACCTTGTTGGGTTAGTGTAGTTCCTCCCACTTGAAGAGTGGGCTCCCAGTATCCATGTATGGGTATAGGTTTGCCGTTGCTGGCTATAATGCTCAGCCAGGATTCTGGTGGTTGTGTTAACTGATCAGTATCCCAGTAATTTTCAAATGCAGTCTGTTGAATAGTTGTGACTTGAGATCCGGTGTCCAATAAGGCAACAAAGGGAACATCATTAATTCGGAGAACCATTTCTGGACGGGCTCCTACATATCTGGGCATCCAGTTGGGATCTTCTGGACCTATTGTTCTACCTCCCGAGGGGCGGTCCTTGGCCTCAGGGGTCGACCGTTTAACTGCCAGCACTGGCTTTCTGTATGGCCTAGCTTGCGACAATGTCTATAGATGGGTCGTTTACCCGGGCTTTTAGGATAAGTCTCTCTATTATCAGGAGGGAAATGTTTTCTTGGTAACGGTGTCTCATCCTCCATCAATATGGGTTTCTCCCACTGTTCCAGTTTCTTACATACTTTCTCTAGACTTTTGGTTAAGAAGTTAACTTGCTCTGTCAAGGCAGCAACTGCATCAGGAACTGGTGCTTGGGCTTCCTGATTCACTATAGGGTGATATTTTGGAGCTCTAGCAGGCGTAACATAGTAACATAGTTTATAAGGCCGAAAAAAAGACATCTGTCCATCCAGTTCGGCCTGTTTTCCTACAAGTTGATCCAGAGGAAGGCAAAAAAACCCTGTGAGGTAGAAGCCAGTTTTCCCCACTTTAGGGAAAAAAATTCCTTCCCGACTCCAATCAGGCAATCAGAATTACTCCCTGGATCAACAACCCCTCTCTAGTAACTATAACCTATAATATTATTACCCTCCAAAAATACATCCAGGCCCCTCTTGAACTCTTT